>JBBPCZ010000034.1:18974263-19011199 GCA_037974445.1 Brycinus macrolepidotus
CCCCCGCTCCCCGTCATCCCCCTCCACTCACAAGTCAAACTCCCCCCCCGCCCCGGCTCCCGCATCCCGCATCCCGCATCGGACACAGACATCCCAAAATCTCACTCTTGCCTGTCTTCAAAACTTGAGAGCCCTGTATATATATATTGTATATATATATAGGTTAGTCTGCAACTAGCATATTAGCCTGACATCAAACCTTGTCTATTATCTTCTATTATCTCTCATGCTTTTTGTTTTGTCTCAGCCCTGCAATGTTAGAGGAGAGTCAGGATGGTATGGACAGTGGTAGTCTGACCCCTGGCACAGCTCGACAGGTCTGCATCCAGCGTCACCCCACCCACGGCTTTGGCTTCATCGCCGGCAGTGAACGACCTGTCATTGTACGCTCTGTCTCTGCGGGTAGGACACGTGTCTCTAGCAGGACCTAGGGGCCAGACTTCTGCATCCCAGTGGGACGAAGCAGTCGTCTGGTCCACCAGACCAACCAGTCTCATCTACTAAAAAACTGACTATTACTTTTTTTTTTTTTTGCTTTTTTGCCAGTAAAACTTCTATCTGAATTTTCTCTTATAATTCAAAACTATATAAAGTATTTACACCTAGTTATGTAAATACATTACATAGCTAAAGCTGAACAAAGGCCTGATATAGACCTAACAAACAGAGGCCTTTGTATACCGTTAGGTGGGCATAACATTTATGCACGTATGAGCTGCCTCATATGAGTTGCCTTATGTTCATGTTTGAGAACATGAGTAAATGAACTCCTCCAGTCACTCGACAAAAAGTATATGCCTGCGGTATGTTCCCTGGTTTTCAGACGGACCATCTGACGGCAAACTTTTTGCTGGAGATCAGATCCTAGCCATCAACGAGGAACCCGTCAGTGACGTGCCTAGGGAGAGAGTCATAGACCTTGTAAGGTAACATCCTTTACTGTCGCCAATGGTAGAAAGGCCTTGTCAGCATGCATGACTGACTTTGTTATATGTGTTTGGTCATTCTCCATGTCTCCATCAGATATGAACATTTGTTTCAGATAGCATACGCCCATTTTGACTTGCTGCAGTTCACCGCCTGTCCTCTATTTCTCTTCTCTCCACAGGCTTTGCAAGGACTCTATCGTTCTCACTGTGCTGCAGCCCCAACAGGTGACGCTATCCATTCCATCGATTATCTTCCCATGCAATATGTTCTTCACAGAGCAGGATCTTTTTGTTTGTGGAATGGCTTTTTGTGCCTCTGTAATTTAAGAAGAACCACTGTGTACAATAGCATGTTGTGCTTTGTTTTCAGCCTAATTGCAGAATTGTGTGCATTCATGCATATAATGAAACTTTAATGTGAAATGTCCCATTCATTTAGAAGTCTTACTGAATTACTAATCAAGTATGAAAACTTTTTTCATTTGTTTCTTGTGGCTTTCTTCAAAAGCTAATTATATTGTCTGCAGCTTTCAGTCCACACCAAATAATGGTTTTGACTCTTCTTCCCTACTTTTCTGTCTCTTTTGTTTCCTTAGTCACCTAAATCTGCCTTCATAAGTGCAGCCAAGAAAGCTCGCCTGCGAACCAATCCCCCAAAAGTGCGCTTTTCTGAGCAAGTGTCCATCAGCGACCCAGACTCAGTATGTCCTGCTCCCTGTCCATGCTCATCTTTTCCCCCTGACTCATCTCTGTACTGATGTGCTAATGCTAGGGTCTGAAATGGTAAGCACAAATGTTTCACAAGGAACGGAGCACATTAATGTTACAAGAGTAGTTACTGACTTCTGCTAACACCAGCAAGCAACTTTGAATTATGTCAGTTGCACAATATGTTATGACAGTCATGTGGTCCATGACAAGATTATTGCTGTCTCTGAGATTGAATGCTAATGTGGATGGACTGTTATCTTTGACAATATCACGTAGCTGACATTTCAGACCCTCAGACTGAACTGAAACTTCACTCTTCCTTCCCTCCTCATCCCATCGCATCAGACTGCAGGTCCATTACCCAAAGGGGCCAAGCCTGAATTCCCTCCCAGAGTGTTGCCTCTCAGTGTAGATCCATTTCACCATACTAAGGGGATCTAAGGGGAATAATACAGAACCTTCTGAGCCACATTCTCGCCAACATGCTCCTTGGACTGTGAAGCTTTCAGTAAATGGAGAGCACTTTTTTATAGGTCACATTAAGGCAGAGACTTTGGAGAGGCTGTGATCTTAAGAAGGTTCCAGAGTCACTTAATGCAGAATACCTCAGAATAAGATTAACACAGAAGCCAGACTGGAGAGTATTGATAGAAGTGAGCTTCATGAATAACATACAAGATATAAGTGCCTTTGTTCTATTGTCCAGGAAGTGGGATTAGAATACACTGGTACCAAGCAGGGAAGGTGTCACAAGCTTTAATGTACCTAACATCAAAATTGAGTGGTAGCAGTCAATGAGTATTGATTTAATAGTGGAATTATGCAGGCAATTATGCAGGCAATAGCCAAGTATTAGATGAAAAAAAGGAGATACAATGAATGGAAAACATCAGTTCAAATACAATTTCATAGCCTGGGCCTGTTTAAGTGTAATTAAATGGAGATCAGAGAAGCAATGCACCCAACCACAACCTGTAGCTTTCCAATAACCGCTAATGTTGTTTGTAGAAGTCCATTCATTTGTAGCTTTTCATTAGCACTAAAGCTGCCATCCCCTCTAGCTGGGCATGGGTCGACAGCACCCATGTTAATGTTTCCTTCCATGGATTATGTTCTATACAGTCCCATATCTGCCTTGCGAGCAAGGAAGAGTGAACACAACACCCTCAGGTGCTGCCCACACCAATTTAATAAAGAGGAACGATGGGAGGGGCATGCAGCTCTCCTGGAAGAAGAAGCTTGCTGATCAGGCCTAGAGGGCCCAAATCGGTAAAGATCAAACCACCTCACCTGAGCCTCCCTTAATCATGTCAATCCATCTCCGCGATCCGCAAAGGGCTGACAGGGGGGCTGCTTCATTCGATACACCAGCTGCCGTTTAGTTAGAAGATGAGAAGGAGGATAAGGGAGTGGGGTCAGGCTTCATGTTCACATCACTTCATCTTTCTGTTCTCAGTGAGCCCACCAGTTCATTTTGATGTTCTCAGGTCCAGAAGCATCACAGTGTAATCAGGAAAAAGCTCATCTGATTGTGTCTCCATTCATCACATGACCCTTAAAAAGATCCAGAATTGGTGAATAATGACACAGTTAACTTGAAAAAAGAACTTCTCACTCTGGGCATGTAACGATGACGTATACATTTTTCGCTGTCCATACAAATATAGTTACATCTGTTGAGGTCCCATATTATTATACTATATTATATTTAAAAATATCAGAAACAAAGATTCGTAAGAAATCATATTTTGTCAAAAAAGCTAAATTACTGTTTAAATATCCTAACAAAGACCTGCGGGCACAATGGAAACTATCCTATGACCCTCGGTAGACTTCTGAGATGAGGGGTGCACAGAAGCCAGAGAACAACAAGAAAATCAACAAACAATTAACACAAGAACTGCGAGCACAGACCTGTATGGCAGGGGGGCATGAAAGTAACAAAAGTACAAATGAGAAAACTAGTCCTAACAGTTTTACAAGAATCCCCAGAGAGCACAAGCAAAATGGGGTAAAGGTTCAAACTGTGGTTTTCTGAAGGTGGAAAAGCACGTAGCGCAGGTAAGCCCTTTGTTCCTCGGAGGTTCACAGTGTGAACTTTTTTAATGCTGCTTCTGACTGTATGTCTTCCTGTTGCTAAGCAACAACAGCATCATAACTGTCAGTCAGCTGGGCTAGCTGGCTATCGTTTCATTGTGGACAGATTCTTCCACCTTCGGAAAGTGACCGACTAAAGCAAAATAAACTGCTTTTGGTTTATACTGTACTAATTTTGATCCCGCCCCAACCCCCCCCCACACACACCATTATTTCGTGAGTTCTCCCCCGCTGACAAATATTTTGTTTTGTTTCATCCAGTGCCAGCACCCCCTTGGAATGCTGAATTGGAAGGAATTAGTTGAGGTCCATACTGGTAACCTAAGATCATCCTTTAATCCATCTTTTAATAAATAAAAAAAATGGTACGCAGAGTATATTCCAATAGGATCCAAACTCAGTACCTAAAAATATAAGATGCTCAAGCCTTGAAGAGTTGTTATTGCTACACAGCATTCCACAATCATGAATAGCAAAAATGTGACACAAGTCCCCCCATCAAGACTGAAATGAATAACTCTTTTTTTGAAAAGTCGTGGAAACAGAGGTAACCTTGAGCCCAGCTCATGTTCTGCAACGTGATTGAATTCAGCCCCAGTGTCCAATTGTGCTGGCAGCACATACATATTAAAAGGATGCACCAGATAAATTGAATAAGCTACTCTTTGATCGTTCCTCAGTGTACTCCTGCAGACTCCTAAAGAAGAGTTTTGTCTCTTTCCTGCGCTCTCTAGTTCAATTAAGGCATTTGTAACAGACCTCACCCTTTTAATTGTTTGTAGATTGAATGTAGGCCTACTTCTCCCTCCTCATTCCTAGGTTCTCCATCCAATTATAGTCCTCATGCCTTTTTTTAAATTCCCCCCTCTCCCTTACAACTTATTTAATTTCCTTACTGGATCTTTAGAGTCTTTTTTTCCGTTCTTCATTATTTCTGCAATAACCCTTCGGGTCTGGCACTCTCTGACAGCAGGCCTCTCTTTACTCTTTTCTTTCTCTTGCTCTCTGTCAGACCATGCTTAAGGACGACTCGTTGCTACTGATACCAAATGTGTTGAAGGTGTTCCTGGAGAACGGGCAAATCAAGTCCTTTACATTTGATAGCCGTACAACAGTCAGGGTGAGTGTACAGGACATACTATCTGTCATGGTGTAAGTTTCAAATCTGCTTTTTGTTACAACAATGATGTGATGATCAATACCATAGCATGGGTGACATTTTGAAAAAGACAAAGAAAGACAAAGAAATGAAGTGAGTGCAATAAGAATAAATGAGAACAACCACCATTATTCCCTCTGGGGTCAATATGAGCTGCCTTTATGTGCCAGAGCTTCATAAATAATGGGTGATGAATAGCCCAGCATTTGCAGTTCATAAAATCCTGGTTTCTGAACTAAAAGCCATTAAATTCATCATGAGTCTGATTCCCGGTGCACTAATGCAATTAATTACCGGTATTTAAATGGAATCAAATCTTGTCAATGTTATATGACTGAAAGTAAATGAGAAAGGCCATTAGTGTCTTTTAACTCATGCACCAAGAGGACACCGACATCTCATAGCAAAGTCATTAGACTACATTATTCGATTTTTCAAAAATCTTTTCTTACCCTAAAAGGGAGAGTGAGAATGGGAGGGCTCACATCTGTCGGGGCTAATTACACCAGATGAAATGAATCTAAAATGCAAATGAAGAAATCCAGAAAGCTAAAGTCAATTACAGTATGTGCAACGGATGATCAGGAATTCAATCACAGCAGCTCCCAAAGGCTCTTTGTTTTTCACAAAATGGGAGTCTAGCATTAAAGGGTTATGAGCTATGGCATACATCCTAGCAAAAGTAAAAAAAACCTTTAGGTGCTGCTGGCCCGGCATTAAGTAGCATTTTGTAGCACAATCATCATGCAGTCCTAAATCTCTATTACTTTTTTTTGCATGCTCTTATAGAGTCAAGAGGCAAAAAACAATTGAAATTGTGTGCTGAAGCAATGCTTGCCGCAGAAACATTATTTAATATAAGAGGGTTTGCATGCATCACTTTGAACGAGCCGCATTTGAGGGATGCACTGAAGAATGTGGGAGGATAAATCAGCAGAAAGGCTTTCTAAATGGGCACTTCTTTGGAGATTTGCTGTAAATGTGGATCTCCTGTTGATCTCCCTCTGAATGTGTACCTCCATAGATTTTTCACCTTAAATTCTTAGAAAACAGGGTATTCGTTGGGGACAAACACTGAAAATGGGGTGGTACTTTAGTTGGAACATAATTATACCATATTCCATTGATTTTTCGTTCATGCTGTGTGGATACTAAAATGCCCCCTACTCCCCATGCTTTTAGGATGCCGCACAAATAATTTCATTCTGGCACTGTGCCTGAGGTGATGATATTCGACATGATGGAATTATGATCACAGCAACAAAATTAGCATTGAGTAGAATGTCACATGCTAACTATCAACAATCATTTGGCTTTAGGAAAAACGTTGAGGGAAAAGGCTGCATGTGGAGTTTATTTTTTTGCTCTCATCCTCTCCCAGCTGTGTGTACCCAATGGCATTTGCTTTGATTTAGCCTTTGGTCAATATTATTAGATTATCGCTATTTGACAGGCTGGGAGCCACTACAGCAAACCAGTCTATAGAATGGTGAATGAGTCTCTGTGGCCCTCAGTACATAATCCGTGTGTCACTACTAGGATTATCATCAACACACCAAACATGTAATGGATCTCTTCATATCAGTATGGCTCCACAGACCCCCCTGATGCTCGCCATGTAACTGTGCTTAAGCCTCAGCAGGGTGCTGAATATACAATGTGTGCATATCAGTATTAATGAGGTTCCCTCATTATTATTCCAAGACCTTTTCCTAAGGCATAGCCACAAGGCACTGAGAAGCCCTGCATGCGTGTTTCTAGAGGAGCATGCTCAGGGCGAGCTCCGATCATTAATTCAATTGATTTCACTGCTGCATCAGTGGAGCAAATGTCAAACGTGTTTACAAAGCATACAAACCTCGGTCACCCTCTTTTTCCACTACATTAAATATAGAATATCTTAGAAGGCCATGCATGGTCAAGTTCTTTATTTGGTAGGTGACAAGTGAGTATTCATTGCCTCGAGCAAAACTTTTGAAAGACAAAAGTAAGGATGAAATTGCTTAAAGGAGTGGCTCAATGAAAAATCAAATTTAAACAACTTTCCAGTGACCCCAAATTTAGTCGATCAACCAAGACAAGCATTTTCCTTTTTCCCCTCAACCTTCTTCAACCTTCTGTTTGTGTGATTTAGGACACAGTGTGATAGATTGAGCTATAAAAATGAACAAAATGTAAAAACAGTGGGATGCTCCTTTTTAGATAATGGTCTGTTTTCACAAACTGCTTCAGGAGTAGGAGTGTGACCGTTCTGTTTTTTGGGGGGCAATGACCATCATAAATATGGAGAAATGTCTCTAAACCTGTTGCTGTCGAATATGGCTGTGCTTGGTGAAGAGCTGGATCTGATTGGAGCTTGTTGAGAGAAGTTTTTGGGAGGTATTTACAGAAAAGACTGAAGAAGCAAATTTTGGCACGCAAACATGTTGACGACATCTGTATTTGTATGGTGGGATCAAACTGTGTGAATTAGATTTTTCAATGAACTATTTCTTTAAAGGATACTAAAGGTCTTTTTTTTATTTATTGTTTCTCCTTGCCCATGTAACAGGATGTAATATCCTCACTACAAGATCGTCTGTCTCTACGCTACATTGAGCATTTCGCCCTGGTTCTGGAATCTGGAGGGCTGGACCAGAACCAGAGACTGCACCTACTGCAGGAGAACCAGCCTCTCTCTCATGTGAGTCTGCCCTTGTGCTGCATAAAACCAAAGACCATTCACAAAATGAATGGAAAAGCTCATAATGCTCAACATGGTGTCTGTTAACAGAGGAAATCATGCCCTTCAGCCAAAGGGCAATCAGCTTGCTGATGATGCTGCAAGCGGGAGAAGCCCAGAACTCTCTGAGGAGATATTCACATGCACAGTAGCCAGAACAACCTAACAGAATACGTTTTTGCTTAATTTGGGCCAAACGCTACAATTGTTTGTCAGATTTCACCAGTGATTTCAAACATGTTTTTAAAACATCAATTTGGGTTTTAGTTTTGGACTCACAGGTCCATCCTCATTCAAAAAGACAGAAGCCTGGTTTAGCATGACTGGAATAACTGCCTGGGTGCAAAACGGTCGCCAAGTGGACAGAGTTCCCTATGTGACCTTTGATGAAACTCAGTTTATCTAGAGTTCTTCACAACTGAAGAAATCTACTGTTCATGGTCAGCTATTTCATATGTGTAGAACAACTGAACAGTGGTGGACTCTATTATACATTCAGTGGTGAGTCATGATACTCCATGAAAAAGTCCACTTTACCCAAAGACTTTTTCTCAAGCCAAATGCCTGAGGATAAAAAGTGAGAAGAAGCCAAAAAAAAAAATCTAGAACAGTTTAAAACCAACAGCTAAAAAGAAAAAAGCCTTAAACGCTGATGAAAGAATGACATAGATGCTCCACCACAGCAACAGAGTAATGCTGGACTAAAATGTTTTAATGGGGTCTTATACTGTATTTAAATGTTTTAGACAATCTGTTTTGTTCTATCACTTCAGGTGGTGCACAGAACCTACTTCCAGGGGATGAAGTGTCTGTTCCGGATATGTTTCTTCCCTAAAGACCCAGCTGACTTACTGAGGAGGGACCCTGCTGCATTTGAGTACCTCTACATACAGGTAAAAGGTTTTAGTCAGGCAAGAAAAAGTCAATATAGACAAATATACAGTTGACAGATTAAAGGAAAACCCTAAACAAGTGGTGAGGCCTAACGTCATTGGCCTAGAGTACTGTCAATCTGACAATGCCCAATGCCATTGAATCAGAGTGCTGCCAATCACTGCTTGATCTGTGAAGCAGGATCACAGTACCATGTTTTTCGAAGGAGAGACATGCCTCTTCCTTTCCTATCTGCTTGCCCTGATTTTGCCTAATCTGTGACCCATGGAATCACTACCAGATCAGTCAAATTCAAGGAAAGTGGACAGGAAAGGAAGAACATTCAACTATTCTGATAAAACCGACCACTTTGGCACTACTGAAACAACATACCTCACTCCCAGTCAACAAAAACTTACAAACCTCCTTCAACAAAGAAATTATAACTGGACTGAAGCTTGGACGGCAAAATTCTGTTTTGCCCAGGGCAGCAAAAAATTAGCAATTAACATCCTGCCATGCTCTGTGGCACATATAGAAATGCTGAGCAGACCCAGATGGGTTAGACAGCACTCTACACCATCATGATTAAAATACCAATTGAGGGAATTATTATTTGAAAGAATGATGGTCTGTCCTAGAATCATAGAATCTTTGTGACGGTTTTTCCCTTATTTGTCACCATCTTTATGTATGCAAAGTCTGAAATGACTATGTATCTCATCTAACAGAGCCGCAACGATGTCATCAAAGAGCGCTTTGGAATGGACTGGAAAGCTGACGTCACGCTTAGGTTGGCAGCCCTCCACATTTACATCACAGTGTCAATAGCAAGACCCAATCAGAAGATCTCCCTCAAGCATGTGGAGTAAGTCCTGAAGATTTTGTGGAAATGTCAAGTACTTACAATCAAACTCTACTGACATGTAACTATTCTTCGTAAATGAGAGATACCACCCCATATAAATTATGTGCCTATTTATTTATATATTATATATATTATATTCACATAAGTTTTTTTTTACTTACAGTTTTACATACTTAAATATGTTTGTAACTGGGCCCTAAAGAAAATAAGAAAATTAAAGAAAAAAAAAAACTTGTCAGCAGACGTGTCATACCTTTCCAGGAAAGAATGGGGTCTGGAACCTTTCCTTCCTCTTACCTTGTTGCCAACTGTTAAGGAAAAGAATGTCTGCAAGACCCTATCCCAGCTTCTGAAGACTTATCAGCACCCTCCACCCACTGGCAACAAGGTACAAGCCAAATGCGAAACTGTGGTTTGCCATGACTCTTCATAAACTTTAGCATGATGTACAAAGTAGTTTAAATCCTGAAATGTATTATTAATAGGCCAGTGTCGTACATTTTTCTTGTTGTATACACTTGTCATGTTATTTTTCACTCTGTAGTTTCAGCCACAACATTAAAGCCACTGACAGGCGACGTGAATAACATTGATTATATCATTACATTTATAAGGGGATATATTAGGCAGCAAGTGAACAGTCAGTAATTGAAGTAGATGTTTTTAGAAGCAGGAAAAGTGGGCAAGTGTATGGATCTGATTTTGACAAAGGCCAAATTATGGCAGGTCTTGTGGGGTGTTCCTGGTAGGCAGTGGTTAGTATCTACCCAAAGTGGTCCAAGGAAAGACAGCTGGAGAACCAGTGACAGGGTCATGAGCACCCAAGTCTCACTGATGTGAGTGGGGAGTGAACGCTAGCCTGTCTGGTTTGATCTCACAGAAGAGTTACTGCAGGATAATATTTTGCAAAAATTTGATACAGGCTTTGAGAGAAAAGTGTCAGAACACACAGTCCAGTGGGCACGTATGAGAGGGAAAAAAAAGAGGGAAAAAAGGAATTGGAATTGAATAACAAATACAGGAGACTGGCATTCAATTCAATAGAATTCTGTCTAATTCCAGCTTTGTTATGTACGAAAAACAGTTGACGAAATGTAAATTAAGCAATGGTTGATGAGAGAGCAGTATATAACTGACACTGGTACTATGATAAGGATTTGAATATACGGTTTACGTCAGGATATGATTATCTGTTTGACTTGATGAATGCTACCACATGAAATGTGATGAAAAATGCTGAAAAAATTTGCTGAAAAAATTTGGCATCAATAGGACTGCATCTCTCAAGTCTAAATATCTTGGCAGCAATACTGAAAACACATTCCACAGGAGCAGATAAGGCAGGAATGGTCCTGAAGATGCCAGTTAAAAAGTTTAAGTTGCTCTGTTGCTCAATCTGACTAACAAATTCTCCAGTCACACACCTTCAACAGAGGACCTAATAGGCCCTCATTTCTAGGCTGTGAACCTTAACCTTGGATTTAGAATCAGCCACAGGTCATCTGTCACACCATTAGGATCCTTTACATTGTGATAACAGCACATCAGTAAAACATATTACTAACGATGAGACATAACTGGAAAGACCTCCAGGAACAAACAGAAACGTTTCATGGTTTCTGAGAGATTTTTAAATGTATACAGAATTGCATTTTTCTAAACTTTATGAATGTAAATATCATATATATGAATATATTGTCCATATTGTAAAAACAAAAAGAGAATTCCACTGGACCACTTTTGTGCAGACATGTAGCAAGCAACGATAAGAACATCAGTAAACCTTTGCATACCTGTTAAAACTGTATTACTCAAACTCATGCATGATCTTTTGATCACTAGGCTTACTAGTGTGATTCAAAGACACTGAATATTTAGTCTTTGAGTGACCTTTTTTCAGTGATCATTTTAAAATATCAAGTCTCTTGGAAGCTGTCTATGTAGCATACTTACTGTTAAAATAAACATACAAATATACCAAAAGTGGTATATGTGATTAGCAAGAAGAGGCCATACATGAGTACAGAACCAGGACTGGATCTCCTTATGGAAATACATTGCCCCCTACTGGATAATCAGCTTCTCTGTTTAATCTTGTGGGTTTTTTTTTTTTTTACAGGTGCCCCCACTTCAAGGAAAGCTGCAGTATATGCGGGTGCTCAATGACCTTCCACCATTTGGAGGATTGTTGTTTCACACAGTCGGACTGGTAACTCAGACTTAAATAAATATTGCTTGTATTAAACCATGTTTAAAGAGAATAAGAACAGTTAATCAGTCTTAAGATTAAGTGTTGCATTTTTCTCTCTGTCTCCTTCAAAGGATGAGAAACATACAGCCACTACATTGTTGGTGGGCCCTAGACATGGAATCAGTCATGTAATTGACCTAAAAAATAACCTCACAACTGTCTTGGCTGAGTTCAGCCGTGTAGCAAAAGTGCAGTTGTTCCGTGAACATCAGGGAGTAGCCCGTGTCGAGGTGGCTATTCTTGAAGCTAAGGTATGATACCGAGCAATCAAACAAGCTCATCAAGTATTAAATTTGTTTTCCGTATAATTTAGAATGTGAGATTGAATGTGCCCCTTTGTTTCTTTGAACTGTTTAGCCCCTGGTCTTGTTGATGGAGTGGCCAGATGCATCAAACTTTGCCTGTTTGATTTCTGGCTATTACAAACTCTTTGTTGATCCCAAAAGGAATATCTACTACAGGACCCCTGGTCAGTCTCATATGATCAAGGCAGGTATGTTAGTAGTCACCTTCTTGGATTTTAATGAAAAAAATATGGCAGCATATTGAGTACTCTTATTCCATTGCATTTTTTGTGCTTGTACAAACTGTCTTCACTGAATGTCACAATGAAGATGCAAAGTTGGCAGTGGGAATATCCGTCCATGATGACTGTGTTAACATTTAAGAAAATCACTTGCTAAAGTTGTTCTATACATGATCAGTAAATCATCATAGAACATTGCCTGAACAGGTATCAGGCTCTCCATGTTCCTCTGGGATTTGCATTAGTCATGGGAATCATTCATTTCTTCCTGCTGTTGTTGATCCTTCCATCCTCATCTCGAATTAACTCAGCTTGAGTCATTTTCTGTGCCTAACAGAAATGACATTCAGGATTATTCATTTCTCTGTGCCCTGAGAACATTAAATCCATAATACTCAACCATACATTGGATGCTGTCACCATCTACTGTGGTCTGCCAGCGAGGATGACCACAACATCTCATGACATCCCAAAAGACTTTTATTCAGCCTCCATCTCTGCGATCTTCCACAGCCTCTGCTTTTGCCATCTGGACTCTCTCCCATCTACCATGTGATTCCTGTCTATTCAACTCTTCTGACAATTCTGTCCTTCAGATTTCAGAAGCTCCCATCTTCATTCCCGCTCTGGGGCCTCTGTGTCAAGTAGCAGTCGACGAGAGGAAAGAGATGGGTCGTCCAGAGAGGCTTCACAGAAGACATCAGCACCGCCACCATCGCAACACCTTGGCCTCTGCCATATTCATTTGAAAGAGCAGCAACAGTTGCAAGAGCTTCAAATGCAGGCTGAGGAGCAGTTGGATATTAACGAGAACCTGATCTCTCAGACGCAGAACCGCTCACGCACCAAGTCTGATCCCACCCTCAAGAGCACCGAGTCGGTAGCTGAACCAGAGAACCCCAACCATGATAGCTCAGACTTCAGGGGCAGGGCCAAAACCATGGAGAACTCACAGCACCCTGGGAGATTTTTCTGCGACTCTTGCAAGGCAAAACATAAAGCTGGAGGAGTGACGTCAGAGAAGGGAATGTCTGGAAAGCTTGCTTTGCAGTGTACAAATGCATGTTCTTCCCGTGATGGAGGAGCTGTTGATCTCATGGCCCTGCCTCCCCCTGGGAGTGAAGAGGATGAGGAGACAGATGAAGGCGGTAGGAAGTTGCAACCTCCTCCCCCTGCAATAGCAGCACCACCCCCAGGGTTTCGAGATAACAGCTCTGATGAGGATGACTCTAAAAAGAACCGAAAAGCTGCTGCGGCTGCTGCTGCAGTTGCCAACACAGCTGCAGGACCTGCAGCCGTCAGTCAAGAGGATGTTCCAGTGACACTGATTGACAATGTGGCAACCAGGACAGTGAGAGACCATGCTCAGGAGCTGGATGATGCTTTAGTGTCCACTCTACAGGCCCTAGAGGCCCTAGCTGCATCAGAGGACTACCCTCATCATCATCAACAGACTCCACAGACAGCAGGTGGACATAGCAAGAACTTAAAAAGTGCTAGATGTCCACTAACTACTTATTTTATATATTTGTATTTCAAAAATTAAGCAAATCTAAAATATTGAAAAATACCAATAAAGGCAAATTTGTAACAGGTAAAGGTACACACACCATTTAATTAATATGCCTGTGTTTACACTGATTAAACAATAGCCTTAAGGTCTCTTTCAGCTGTTTTATCTAATTAAGTTCACAATTACTACACCCAGGAATATACAGAGCTTAACATAATTCATTTAATATATTGTCCCTGCCAAAACAAAACCTCCTGGAAGCTATGTATTTATTTTTTTCATGTAATTTTGGACCATTTCTATTGGTCCATTCTTAATGAAATGTTTGCACAGAGTAAAAATTAAAATAAAAAACAACAAAAATTGAGATATATGGTTTTGTCCAGACAGCATAGACATACAATTTAGAATAATTCATTTAATATACACAGTTTAGCGTATATAATGTTTACCATATGATTTAAAACTACAATTAACTTTGGTACAACAAAATGTTTTAAAATGTGACGAAAGGTACTTGGAAATTGGAAATATTATTTTTCCAGTTTCAAGTATTCTTGAATTCCTGCCCCAGAATTAGCTCTGAAGTTACTAGGAGATGGCATGGAATACAAATTATGCATTTTAGTAGGGTCATAGTTATGAAAAATTGCTGTACTGAAAACTAGAAGAAAGCTTATAAAAGTTTCTCATTGCGCAATGATATATTACCATGATTTGTTTTTGCAGTGGCTTCCTTTGTTTTAGGGCTTCGTAATGCACTTCCCTTATAACTCTCACTGTGTCCTGTTTCTCATTTCTTACAGGGTTGATTGTTTTGGCAGCCATCACTCCAGAATCTTCTCTTGACTCTGGACATGAGACTAATTCATCAGAGCTAACTGATGTGTCAGAGATGGTGTCTGCCATGAAGCAGCATCAGAACCAGGCCTACCTTTTGGCCCACCATATCAACAAGGAGCGACTATTCAGTAGACGTGACTTTCCTTTGACAATCCCTGGCTGCACAACACAGGCAATTGGAGGTGGGGCTTTTGCCATGGGTCAAATCCGTGGTGGTTGCCCGCCTAAGCCTGTGATCCTCACTAAAACTATGCCCTTGAAAGTCAGTCCCAGTGTAGGGGCCACAACCTCTGGAACTTCTATGGAGCAAACAAAGACCCAGGATGCAGTAAAGACTGATCAGATTTCAGACCAAATGGGATCAGAGCCCACCAAAGAGTGCTCTGCAGAGCTTGCTCCTCAGGAAACCGGGGAGTTGAAAGTTCCTGATCAAGAGGGCACTTCTGAGGTCAGCAAAGAGGAGAGACTGCTATGTTCTAAAGAAGGCAAACTGAGCCCAAATACCTCCAAGAAAGAAAAGGAGAAAAGTTCTGGGCACTTAACCCCAGAAACTACCAACAAAGCCTTACCTATTCTCTCACCTGTAGACAGAACTGCTTCTGCCAAGATTTCCCCAACAAAAATGTGCCAAGATGCCGAGAATGCCTCAAGTGAGACCAGTAAGCCTTCTAGTTCAAAGGCCCTTCTCCCAGCTGATGACTTGTTCTGTACCTGTCAAGTTCGACCAGAGCCTGGGCCACAACTCCGACTAAAAGACCCACAGGCCCAAAAGGTGGTAGTGTTCCATTCATCGTCTCCTACTGATGATGAGCGACTCTGTGCCAAAGGACTACAATTAGCCAGCAACAAAGACAAGCCAGTCAGAACACCTGATGTAAACTTAACTAAATCTAAAGTCCTTCCCCCAGCAAAGTACTCCCCTATTATGCCTGTACAACTGGAAAGGAAAGATATACCCGAGGCCAAGATGGACAGTTCCAAGAGTAAAGTCCCTGCTGAACCTCAGAAAAGCACTAAAAGTGTTCCCGTCCTGGTAGATACAACTCATGTTTTGAGCAGTGGAGAAAAAGGTGCAACTATTCCTGGAGCAGGGTGTAAGAAGCAGGCAAACAGCAAAGCTAAATCACAGAGAAGTGCTCCATTTTTGAGCATTAGGAATCTGATTTCAGCCACATTCCCTGCTCGTTTGCGGCGGGAGACAGATGAACGGCGTGCACAACTTCAGAAGGTAAGGCAGTATGAACTAGAGTTCCTGGAGGAACTGCTGAAGCCTAAAACATCACAGGGGGAGTTCTTGCCCCAGGGGTCATCTCCCATCCCCTCGGGTACTCCATGTGCCTGCCAGCTGCGTACCAGCCCAGTACAGAAAGTCCCTGGCATCTCACGAGAGCAGCGACGTAGCTGCGACTGTAAGAGAATGTGTAGGGGGATGCGTCTCCCTGATACTCCAGTCGGTTCTGTAATGGAGCATAGAGGAAGAGAGAGGACCAAACCCCCAATCTCCCAAACCCCCCCTACAAAACCCAAATCTCCACAGGATCAGGGGGCCACAAGGCGGCCTCAGACTTTGGAGATCAAAACCACACGAATCCGTTCGACAAGTCTGGAATCTAAAGAACCCAGAGATACACCTTTATCGTGTTTACCTACATGTACCTCCCGTTCAGAATGCATTGGAGCACCACAGTACAAAAAGCTACAACGGAGATATAGTATAGGCGAGATTGACAACAATGACAGCACACCTCTTTATGCTGAGGTCAAATCTACCAAAACAAAAAGCTTGGAGAAGGAGATGGAAAGAGTTAGAGCTACAGGACTAAGACTGCCAACTCCAGTTGAACCCATTCATACTCAAAGTGGAGATGCAAAGAAGAAGGGAGTATTTTTCATCCAAGGTGAAGAACGTGAGGGTCGAGAGGGAACCACAGAGGTTCTGCTTGGCTTACCAAGTGAAGACAATGAAGACAGGGAAAAGTGTTGTTCATTTTGTTTCTGTTATCGCAAGTGTGAGGCAGCTGATGAAAGCAGTGAAAAAGATGAACTGTCATATTCGATTCCTCTCCAGGTCTTGCCTGGAATGCAACTGGACTCGAGAGCTATGCCTGTAGTCAGCAAGACATTGCAGGTTCTTGATGCTGAGGACTGCAGTGGAGAGGAAGAAGAAGAGGAGGAGGAACCACAAACTCAGGAGATTGACCTGCGGGCCTGTGGCAACTTGGAGACGAGCTTGGCACGAGTGCAGTCCCTGCAGGGAAAAACTTTCTGCCTACCTGATGGCTTTCTAAACGCACAACTTGATGCCAATGAGCTGCTTTCTATTTTACGTCAGTGTGCCAACAGTCCCCAGATTGAGGGTGAACCTCGCATGCCTCCTGCAAGGTTGGCAGAATATAAACAAGAACTTGCAGTCCGCTTCAAAGAGTTCAGGGCTTCATGTAGACGAGTGGCAAGTGTTGAGAAAAGTCCCTCACGAATGTTAAGCGCCGTCACAGCCAGCTTCCAGGTGTTGTGCAGCCTAACGCAAACATTCATTCGGCTGGTGCGGGGTGTACGATCTGAAACCCAAAGGCTACAACTTTTACGAAAGGTAGAAGAAGTTGCAGTAAACTACACTCTACTTCTTCGGGCTGCTGAGGAGGCAATGGGACACTCTAGCAGCTTGCCCACAAAGAGTGCAAGTCCACAACTCCCCACCTCAACCAACATGGGCTCTCTTACTCGTTCCATCAAAACATTGCCCAGCAAGTAGAACTTCTTTTTGCACAAGAGGATATGACAGCTCATCGTGAATAATGTTGTACAGTACCCTTGGTCATCTCTTATTCATTTTGTAAGATCCTTCCATGGTTCACTGTTACATACATGTCCATTACATGTTTACAGAGTTGTGCCAGCAGTAAGTCGCTCTTTTGTCCTTGCAGAGGACCTCTGACTACCTTGCACTTGTTTGTGCCAAAGGGGAGAACAATAAAACCATCCTTCGCCTCCCTGCTGTATGGATGATCAACAGGGCTACACACCTAAATCTTTTACATATTTATCATTGTTGTTGTCTAAAGACTTGAGTTTTTGAACATCTTTGATTGTTCCCAAAAAAAAAACCAACCTAATATAAAACCTGGGGTAATCATGTAAAAACTGTAACAAATATTGCAGAGGAATAATACATGATCTGAAATACATGCCCTAGGGCAAAAATATTGCAGAGACAAATGTTAAGTAGCAGATTCTGTGAATTAGGTAGTGAAAGCGATGGTTATTTGGTGATGTGCTTGTTTGTACAATTTTGATTTTTGTGACATGGAACTCCCTCGTTGCAATATCATAAACAGTGTTTGGACATACATCTCCACCACAGCCTAAATTGTCACACTGGAATAGGACGTTCATGAACACACCCTAGGGCCCCCTCACAAGGTGGTGGAATGGAACACCTGCTCAGGGAGGACAATGTAGCAGATTTCCAAACTCACTAATAGAAATTCCTTTCAGGCTGTGTTTTCCATCATGAAAGAAATCAAACACTTGACCTCACGCCTAAATGTAAGAGGACAAGAAAGCACCTCTGTCATAGGAATGCACAGCGTATTTTCATTCTTTCACGTCAAGTACACAAGCTTAATTTAGCACCACACCTAGAGTAGTTGCAGAAAGGTTTCAGCAGGGAGCAGTGCAATCATGAACGCATCCATACACTTCATTCACATTTTTCACTTCACGCTAAAATGAAACTGTTTCTATACATGTATAGATGTAACAATGGCCAAAATGTTGTTTTCTAAAAAAAAAAAAAAAAATTCTGTTTAAAATGTTCCAGCCCTCCCTATATATAAGCTTCTACTATATTCCTGATTTGAAAACATTACTGAATTTTCTTGTGTTGTCATCCATTGTGCACTCCAGAGAATATTAAAGAAATCCACAGAGTAGTTTTTTATGTATTTTAATAAAATCAACAGTTGTTTTCTGTCTGAAGACCCCTGTCTCCTCCTCTTGCAATTTTATGATTTAAATAATCAGTTTAAGAATCAACATAACTGCTCTTTAGCCATGAGATTTGAACACATTTCACATGTCATTGTTCTGGTCATCTGTATGTTAACCACCTGACCTTTTATCCCAAGTTCCCAAGAAGTGGACACTGTCCAGTCAACAAGCTGCTGAGTGACTGTTATCGGATATGGGTTACAGGCCTAACGTTTCGAAGTGGGATTTTTTTCACAAGTGTGTACTCCTCAATTTAACTTGTAAAAAAAAATATTGTAAAGGAAATGAGATATTTGTGAAGCTTCAAACCATTTTGAAGATATATTCAGCACTAGCATTGGAAAGATTTATCCCGATCTTTCGCTGTTTTGTACAGGAAAATATCACAACTGTATTGTATAATTTATAGTAGTAATGTATCATAGAGATAAATAGTATTTATATTTTAAAGAGTATATTATAAATATACAGCATGGGACATGTTTATTTTTATAAACTACATTATAATGCTACAGTTCCCCACTGGTTCCAAAAGCAAATTTGAGTTTTTACATTATGGTTTGGTTGCATTAACAAATGTGGTTTGTCCCTGTGTTTCGTTGATTTTCTTTTATGTATATGTCATCATAGTTCCTTTGAGTTTCTGTCAATGTTTGCCCTCACTGTGGTCTTCTGTCTGTGTGCAAGGTCATGTTTAAAAGCAATAAAGGATACTAAAGTTAAACCTTTTCAGCCACGTTTTGACCAAGGTATTAACTTTTTGTAGCTTAAAGCATTTTTCTAAAATTTCATTTAACACAAGCATTCTTTTATGATGCTTTAGAGTAAACAGAAGCCATTCTTCAAAATGTAAAAAAGGAAACGAAGGAAAAAACTGAAGTGTTCTTTTGAGTGAAGAACCAGGTAAGAGTAGACAATCACCGGAAGAAAGCCGTCATCTCAAAGGCAAACTCTGAATTCTTGAGGTAAGCTTGCAGAATTTGATTATAGTGTAACGAAATGCAATTCCGTCGTCAACTTTGCTACTGAATTTCCTGTAAATATACTGTAACAGTCCTGCGCCTGAAGGTGCATTTAAACATTGAGTATTTTTTTAAATAATGCCTTAATCCTATATTGACCATCGCGTTGTCCGCCGTTAGCAAAATGTATTTGTCTTTGTAACATACTGCTTTAAAATTAGACCTGCATGAAAGAGTGCTAAGTAAACATTTAAATCTTCATATTGGGGGGGGACTATAATACTCCCATTTAAAAAGATCAGCAATGTGCAACATTATTTTCTTAAAATGGACATTTCAAACTCAGCACCCAAATCAGTCAAGGTACAAAAAAAAATAAAATAAAATAAATAAAAATAAATATCAGACAGGGAGGAAAAAAAAAACAACTATATGGGTAGAAGCACCAACAATACACAATTAAAAGAAAATGTTTTAAACACAGTAATTCACTCAATCCAAAAGAGGGGTCCAAGACCTTTCATCTAACAGAATGGTTCTTAATCCAGGTTTTCTGCTCTAACACACTGTATTCAACTGATCAGGTTATCATCAAATCTTTCATAAGATGTTTTACTACAAGAACTAAAACTGTGCTGTGTATAGGATCCTCTTAACTGAGATTAAGAACTCCTAGTTCAAACTATATCATACTTAAGTATTAACATTAAAGATTCTCTAGGCTGGGTTCACATTACTTGAACAAAATTTGAATGAAACAAAATGATGACGATCCACATTGTTGCAGAACCTACTGGTGATTGGATATCTTTAATTGGGAATGTGACTTACGACATTAAACGTGCTGGGATTAAAAGGGAATTCCACTAACTAAAATAATGTCTGCTTAATTAAATGGTCAAAATGTGAAAGGTGTTCAAAGTGGTTTGATGTGAAATGCTCTGCGGTAGAGAAACTTACCAAGTCACAGTTGTTCACAGCGGTGGTGACAGGCACCAGACATCTGAAGCATTTAATGCCTCGCCTAACGAATGAATCGCCTGATACAGTCTTTTACAATAGGCCTTCAATTTTGAAACAGGCCTTCAATCTTAAACATATATATTTTTAATAATATTCATGGCACAGGGGTACACATAGGGTATTGTAAGGTATACTACTTTTTTGGCATCATCAACTTAACATAAAACTTCAGAAGACGTGTAGGTAAACTGGTTATTTTGGATATAAAATAGCCACACTGCATTGTAGACTTCATGACTTCTAGTTCCCATTTCAACCACTGTGAAGAAAATATTGAGTCAGTAAGACTTTCACCTATAGCTAGCCATCTCACATCAAAACATTCCGAATTCAAAAACTGAATTAAACAGGACTGGTGGAATTCCCCTCCAAAATAACTTCCATTGTTGGCATTCGAAAAGGAAATTGCTTTACATGGCATATTTAATAGAAAGCTGCATCAGTTGTTCCGTGATGCAGTACACTGTGATGCAAAAGTGTGATTGTGCATCATGATGTACAGATACACCCCTAATAATTAGTCCACGACTCTGTGCATAGGTCCACTAAAGCAGTGCTACGGCTGTGTCTCAACTAATGATTGATTGAATTAAAGGGGCTGTAAGCACCAAGCTGTCAGGTAACTTAATAGAAGATACACGCTACATAAAAACCATCAGTTCCTACGATGGGCACATTTTAATGTGCCTAACATTCTTGACCCAGCTCAATAAGGGCTTGATAATTACCGACTACGGTTTTAACAAACAGTAAAAAAAAAAAAAAAAAACGTGCATAGCATGGGGTCCCCTGACTGGAAATGACACAATACCAGTGTAAAGCTGACCTGCAATAAAGTACCCCTATATGATATGGAAGTCAGATAAATTAGCCATCCACAATCATAACGTCACCAAAAGAACAGAATCCAAAGAATGAGACTGATATCAGGGTTGGTATTACCCCTAGAATACAGGTTATGCAGTTTGGAATTTGTGATGATTTCTAAAGCTATAATGACCAAAAGCAACATAACCATCATTGTTTTAGTCAAGCAGGATTTAAAAATGAAGGGTACCATATCTGTGAATGTTTACCTTGTTAAAAGTGAAAAAATAAAACAGGGAAGAAATCAGTTCTCTATGGATTCGCTATAACTGATTTGCTTCACTAAGTAGAAGCAAACCTTTACTGTACAAGAGACGTGTTTAAAAAAATAATCACGTTTGATTTACTGAATTCAGTGCAAGAGAAATACAATACAGGTAAGGCATAACTGCAAGTCGAAATCCAAAATGGTTGGCCATATGTGCACGTTTGCCAGTTACATGTGTTACACGTGATTATACATACACATTACGTCTCGTACTGGCATTCACAAAGGCAGCAACTAAAATGATTCATTTCAACTACAGTGAGTTCTATTGATGACCAAGAAGGAGAGCCCAGCATATCATCAGCATAAAAATCTCCAAGAAAGAAAATTTACTGGTTGGTGTTAGAGAGACTACACACAAAATGTTTACAAATGTGTGATACATGCTAACGGAGACCATTTAGGTAACACAGGTGGCCTGGTGAAACTGACAGCATGATTTTGATGGCCTTAAAAAAACATTAAGGTAAAAACTGGGCACATCAGTTGGTAAAAGAGTACAGTTCAGCCTACGTCACTGTTAAGTGCCATACTGGGCATTTCTTTTGAATGAGAGCACATTTCAAACATCACTTAGCCAATTAACGTTGAGAACATTATTTACTCGCAGCTTTTGAGCATAACAGATACAAAAATATAAACTTTTGAGACCCTGGCTGATCAGTTTTTCCCTCACGGTCATGTAACGGACAATGATAAAACTGACTTCGGTTATCTAATTTCATACATTTACACCAAACCCTGCTTTGTTTTACTTTTGAGGGGTTATTTGAAAATACAAAACACCTGCAAGTTAAAGAGTAATAATCAGAATATTGTTGTAATTACCAGGCTACACTGTTCTATTCATCTTTATGATCTGCCGTGTAATTTGGGCTCTAGTTTACGGGTTGGAGAGAGGGAGGGGAGGGAGTGAAGTGTTACATCAGTGTCTCTTTGTGATGCCGCATTATGTGCTGGTTCTTTTCGGAGGGCCGTCTGAAACCCTTCTTGCAGTAGTCACACCTGTGCGGGTAGTCCTTAGTGTGGATGGATATGACGTGCCGTTTGAAACCCGAAGCGTCTGCTGTGTTGTACTCACAGTACTGACACTGGTAGACTTTGCGGCCACTGTGTGTTTTCATGTGTTTCTTGAGTTCAGTTTGTTGCCTAAAGCCCCGCTTGCAGCGTTTGCACTTAAAGGGCAGGTCCTTGGTGTGTACAGAGAGGATGTGCCGGCTCAGAGTGAAAGGGTCTGAGATTTTAAAGTCACAGTGCCGGCACTGATGCACCTTGTTTCCCTTATGTGTCTCGGAGTGTTTCTTGAGTTCTGAAGGCCTGTGGAAGCCTTTCTCACACACATCACACTTGTGCGGGAAGTCCTTGGTGTGCACAGAGATGATGTGACGCTTCAAGTCACTCGAGTTGGTGCTTTTATGCTCACAGTGTGGGCACTGGTGCGTCTTGTGGCCCTGGAAGATCTCCATGTGCCTCTGCAACTCCTTGTCATCTGCGAAAGCCTGGGGGCAGTGGCCGCATTTGAACGGCAAGTCAGTGCCATGTTTGCTCTTAATGTGAGTCTTTAGGTTGGACTGGTCAGCACAGCGGAAGTCACAGTGCTGGCAGTGGTAGGGCTTCTCACCTGTGTGCGTCCTCATGTGTTTCTTGAGCTCGGACGGATGGCGGAAGCCTTTAGCGCACTCCACGCACACGTGAGCAAAGTTTTTGCTGTGCACAGCCAGCAGGTGCCGATTGAGTAGGCCCTGTTCGGCTGTCTCATATTCGCAGTATTTGC
This sequence comes from Brycinus macrolepidotus, assembly GCA_037974445.1. NCBI lineage: Eukaryota > Metazoa > Chordata > Actinopteri > Characiformes > Alestidae > Brycinus > Brycinus macrolepidotus. Next base: position 18,997,640 of record JBBPCZ010000034.1, read on the forward strand.
ACTTGTGGAGCTTGGGATCCTTGTCACGTAGGATAAGCTTGTTGGGGCTGAGGGGACTAGCCTCACGGTAGTGCCGTGTATACTCCGTGTACTCTGGGATCTTCTCGTTCTTGATGATGAGCTTGTGGCTTTCCAGGTGGTTGTGAAAGCTGACCTTTTTGTTGGTGGTAAAGTCACAGTCCGTACACTGGTACTTTTTCTTGAACATGTGGTCAGGGTGGTTCTTCATGTGGCGCTTCAGAAAGCCCCGTGACTTGAATTTCTTCCCGCAGATGTGGCAAGGATAGACTGTCAGTGGCTGCCCGTCTGGGCCAATAATTACAGCTGAAACAGAGGAAGATTTGCTTAAATATTTTCAAACTTACAAACATGCTTCTACAGCTAGTTCACTGAAACTCAGTGATTCACACCTGTCTGGCACTGACGTGTCTCTCCCTTCCTCTTCTTCTTGATCTTCTGTTTGAGAGCACGACTTGTGCTGATACTGTCAGTGATCTGCAGGTAGGGAGTGGCTGCACCATTCTTACTCTCTAATCGAGACTCCAGATTGTTGCCTATGTTGAAACCACCAATTAGAACATTTGCACTGACCACCAAAAGACTGTTCATGGGGTTGGTGTGAGGGAACATTTTTATTTCAACTGTACATTTTTCCTTAAGATATCGCTAAATATCTACCTCAGAAAATTAGAAGTCTTTCTGATGGGGTTAATATTCAAAGGATTGCATGCAATAAAAGAAAAATAACAAACCATAAGCAGCAGCCCATGCCACAGGAACAAAAGTCTTATTACATGGCGAGTCCTCCAACTGCACTTCCTGGAGTGCAGGAGCCTCATCTTCCCCAACAATCACCTCCATGTACACCTGGTCAGTCATCTCGGAAACATCTACGCACAGAACGAATGACATTTTTTTAGATAATGTAAAAAGCGTGTAAGCAACTGGGTTTAACAATAATGCAATAAAGTAAAATCTGTTAGCATTACATTCATTTTCTTACAAAAAGAATTATTTTAACGTCTAACAATATACAACAGCTCACATACTGCAACTATCAACATTAGTAGATATATTTGATTCTAATGTTTACAAATTGTGAATTCTTTTGTTGACTTGTTATTAATAGGCAGTGCCACCTCTCTGTGCATAAACTCACTCATGTCCTCGTCTCCTTGGCCTGTGTCTTTCACTGCCATGTAGACCATCTTCTCCCTGGGCAGCCGACCCGTGTTCGCTGGCTCCAACACTGCATGCCCATTGGGGAAATCACTCTCTGCAACCACCTCTGTCCCACCTACACCAAAAACCGAAATTGTTAAAGGGGATTTCGGGGAAAATAGGGCTGGACAATGATATCAATAAAATAATTGAAATCATCACCTATTTCCACATCTTCTTCCCCATCTGCCTTGAAGATGTACACTTTAATGACTTCAGAGCTAAACTCATCCTCCTTGGGTCCATCATCATCCTGGCCGTCCTCTGTACTGATTTTTAATGGCGTGTCACTGATATCCAACTTCTCCTCTACATCACCCACTGCAAAGTTGAGAGAGAAAAAAATCAGTTTGTGACAATACAAGTGCATTTGGTGTTCTACTGTACAGATGTACATACTTTTGTTCCAGGAGATCTATGCTTAAGGACCCTGTAGGTTAGCCTAAACCACAATCTTACTAATGAACCAAATTACAGTCTTGCAAAAATATTTAAAAATTAGATCTACTTATGTTACATCTGTACCAATCTCTGAAAATGAGAAGAGCCACAGAAGCAGGCTGGGCATTAGGCCACCATTTATCATGTATTAGGTCATCATTTACTAACATGAGATCATGAGGTAGTCTTCTGAGGTACTCTTGCTATCCTCATCATCGTCGTCATCATCGTCATCGTCATCGTCCTTAAGGGTAACGCTGGAAGGCATGGTCTCATGTGCCTGGATGACTGCCTCTGTATCTGTAACCATCACCTCCTCTGACACCAACTCGTGGTCCAGAGGACTGTCCTCAGTTGCAGACATAAGGTCAGTGACAAAGACCTGGTCAGGGACAGTCTCCTCAATCAGGTCAGCAGCCAAGACATGGTGGTCTGCATCCAGAGCCTCCTCAATGGCTACTTCAGCCCCCAAGATGGACTCGGACATGATCACGCCCTCAGAGGTGATCACATCTTCATGGCCAATGTCAGGCCCTTCCACCACTTCAGCCTCTAGACCATGCTCCAACAAGATGCCCTCATCAGACACCACGTCTGACACCAACACTGCCTCAGGCACTGACACCACAATGTGCTCACCGTCTATGTGTGCCATGCCCCCCATTCCCGCAACTGTAAAGACAGACAGACAGACAGAACAGTGACACAAAGACTCAAAAATAACTAGGTAAACCACACAAACAGGCAACATGACCACTCTGATGTACACTGACTATAAATCACAAATTGAATGTGGTATAAGGGATGCACTTATAAAACATAGAAACTATGATCATCATCTAGTAAAGATTACTACTTGCAACTTGTGCAAAATCTCATTCTTCCACAACCTTCACTTACCAAAGTCTTGCATGATCATTGCATGGGGCATTTTCAAATCTTGGGAGTGAAGCTCCAAGACCCCTCCACCTTGATCCATTTTTTTTTTTACTTTTCACGATGCTACATTCACCAAAGGTGAAAAAGAAGAAAAAAAAACAGGATAGCTCTTTTCTGATAATATCTGAGAGAAAACCCACAAATGTCCCATTTAGAAATCAATTTTGTTAGGTACACCTGTCAACATACCTTCACATTTGGTGACTATTTGTTCATTTCTTCCAAAAGTGGCAACTACTAAGCAACACTGTGCTTGTGTCATCTGGGAGGCACACTTCTGAAAAAGAGAGAAGGTCCTTAATACAAGACCAATGACTGCACTGTAAATAAAATGCATCAATTTACTGTTTATTATTAGACATGACAGTTGTCCCACTATGCTGCACTCTACTGAAGCTGAAACTGTTAAGGTTTTCAGCCATTCCAGCAGCAGTAGATCAAGGAGAGTGGATATGTGCTGGAGCAGACCAGTCCAGAAGCCTTGATATACCCTTCAGTATTAAACTCAATAAAGTTTGTATAAACTGGCTGGCCATTCTGAGACTAGACTGCAGAAGTATAAATGTATAAAACGTACAAATGACCAGGAAAAGTGTCTCCTATTCGCCACAGTCATTTCAAACTGTGCGGAGGGAATTTCCAAAATGACGTGATGCCTCCGCCTCCCAAAAACACGGGGCATTTGTTTCCAGCTAGCCAAAAAGAAGTGATTTTAGGTGATTCTTGTATCACACACAACCAAGCATCAAACAATCGAGTGATAACGAATACCCCTCTGCAATTATTTAATGAAAACCGATCTATTTATTTATTTATTTCCCTCCTCCTTTCTCTGCATGTATCTTCTCACAGCTTTTTGTAGCTGTGAGACATTCGAATCAATTTACCAAACCGATTCTTTTAAATGACTCCTGCGAGTCAACGTTATCCTAATGTAGCCCAGGTACAAAAAGATTCGAAACAGCTGAGTGAGTCTGACGTCGCTCTTTGGATACACCAACGCAGACTGTGTAGAGGTATCTCCACAACAGACTGAAAGAAAATAAAACTTACAAGATGTGCCTATTAAAGTGTGAAGTGTCCATTTGTCATATGTGAACACACCACAGCCCACAGTGTAAACAGTGTGAAATTCGTTCTCTGCATGTAACCCATTCACCAAGTGAAGCAGCAGGCAGCCAGTGACGCAGCACCCGGGGAGCAATGTGTGGGTACCTTGCTCAAATGTACCTCAGTGGTGCCACTGGCAGTCCTGGGATTCAAACCCATAACCTTCTAACTGTAGGGGCAACTCCCTAACCACCAGCCGCCCACCAACTGCCCCAATCTGCAAAACAGACTGAAAGGAAATGAAAACGCCTTACAAGTTGTGCCTATTAGTACAGTATAATGTGGAGATTTATTACTTGAGGTTACACTGTGGAAAATATGAATATTCATGTTCATTAGAAACCTACCTACAACAACTGAGGTACCCTTGAGCGAGGTACCCCACACACTGCTCCCCAGGCGCTGTGTTCCTGGCTGCCCGCTGCTTCACTTGGTGAATGGATTAATGGACAAGTGGTCACTTCACTTCTTCCTGGGGTACCCCCCTCCCACCCAGCACATGTTTGTGTCTTGCCTGTTCCCCTCACACTTTTCTTCATTCAACTAATTACTACGACGTTCCACGGAGTGCTAGAGCAGCAAAAATTACAGGACGCAAATGATGCAAACTTCCCACCCGTGAGACTAATAATAAAGGGGTTATCTTATCTTCAGGACCAGGTTTTGGGGGGACTTGCGGCGTAGTTGGGTCATAGTAGCCTAGTGGGTAAGACATTTGTCTGTGAACCTGATGACCACAAAGTTGCAAGTTCAAACCCCACTTTCTCCCATTGTGTCCTTGAGCAAGACACTTAACTCTCAGTTACAATCATTAGAACAACTAAAGATTGTAAGTCGCTCTGGATAAGGGCGTCTACCAAATGCCACTTTCCCATTAGATGCATACAAACAAGGCTGATTCGACTCGCACTGTACTCGAGTGACACAGATGAACCGATTCATATGAACGATTCGTTCATGAGTCAGACCTCGCTAGAATCATGGCAATCTCTCTCTCTGGCGCGCGCCATCACGGAGCCGCTCGCGATGACGTGAAGGGGCTGCATAATCTTAACGAAAAACCGACCGCGTTTGTTTTATTTTATTATTCTTCCTCTACAATCGAGTAACAGGGACCTCTAGAGTCAGACAGGGAGCCAGGAGCCCGAGTGTTAGACCGCCTAGAGGGAGAATGGCTGCCTGTTTTTATTTTCGGGCAGAGCTCAGCCGACATCTTGAGTTCCGCCATCTTAGTGAAGGCTAGTTAGCATCGGAGGCGTTAGCCAAGCAGAAAGAAGACGGCTTTTAACGGTCGGATTCACATAAGAATCACATTTAGAGCGAAAATGTCCCTCGTAAGGTCCTCTAAAGCGCTAGTGTGTCGTGTAGGCGTTATATTTGGTCTCGTATTCGAGTCCTCCCGAGCTTAAGCTGAGCCCCCTGCTCTCTCCTGGGCTCCCTCCCGCCAGGCTCGACGAGGCCCGGGCAGGCCGAGAGGGCCCGCCGCTCTTCTTCTCACGCCATTCTAACGTCAACAGAGACGTTTTTTTACCTGTTCTCAGGCTCCCCCGGGCGTGCCGGCCGGGCCCCTGGTGCTGGCTGGTGCGTGCAAGGCGGTTTGTCGTTATTTTGGTGGGGTAGCGCTGCCGCGGCCTGTACATCCTCTGAATCCCCGAGCAATGTTTTTTCCAGGCCTGGCTCGGCCAATCAGGCTGCGCGCTCTCAGCACGGGGGGGAGGGGGAGAGAGCGCGCGCGGCCTGAGCCCTGGCTGTTTACGTCACTTCACACAGAACCATAGCGAGAACCCACGGGCTGGTGGAGTCCATCAGAACTTTGATTTCCCAGCTTTTTAGACACGATTCAGTGCATTTTCATCAAAACTTTGATGTGCCAGATTTTTAAAAACGATTCACTGCATTTTGCAAGTTCAGAATTTTCCACAATACAGTCCGAAAAACATAATGGGGCCCAAGGATGCCGATGTTTTTCATTTTGCTTGCATTTTTACAGATTCATAATTAATAAGCAGTAAAGAGGCCCCTTATAGTCACACGCGAACATACCATGAAGTGTGAACAAAGTGAAATTCTTCATTTGCATTTAACCCACTCTCCAAGTGAAGCAGTTCAATTTTGTAATTAATAAGCAGTGACTGAAAGTAAAGTGAACACACCACAGCACACAGTGTGAACAATGTGAAATACTTTCTCTGCATTTAACCCATTCACCCAAATAGGTAGTGGGCAGCCAGCAACACAGCGCCCAGGGAGCAGTGTGTGAGATACTTTGCTCAAGGGTACCTCAGTGGTGCCACTAGCAGTCCTGGGATTTAAACCCAGAACCTTCTGATCATAGGGGCAACACCCTAACCACTAGGCCACCAGCTGTCCCTGTGAGCCAAGCTGGTGGCCGCCCCCTGCTTCACTTCATGCATTTTCATCAAACTTTGATTTGCCAGCTTGTTAGACACGACTAAATGCAATTTTGCAGGTTCAGATTTTTCCACATGACATTCTGAAAAACATTAACGTGTGAGCTATGGCGGCCCAACCAAGGATGCTGAGACGTTTTTGATTTTGCTTTTACAATTTTGTAATTAATAAGCAGTGAGTGGCCCCTCATAGTCACGTGTGAACATCCCACACAGTGTGATCAGTGTGAAATTCTCTCTGCATTTAACCCATTCACCGAGTGAAGTAGTGGGCACCCACCAGCATGGTGCCCAGAGATCAGTGTATGGGGTAATTTGTTCAAGGGTATCTCAGTGGTGCCACTGGCAGTACTGGGATTCAAACCCACAACCTTCTACCTACTAGGCCACCAGCTGCCCTTACCCTATGATGTAGTGGTAACAAGGAAAGCATATGGGACATACTATAAACGCAGGCATGTTACATTCAACGGTGTACACTACAACTGCTACACTAGAATCAGGACTTCTACGTTTGTAAAATACATAATAAACTTCACTCTGTAGCTTTACTGACCTTGATTTTCAATAAATTTTCCCCCTTGAAATTAGCTACAAATGCCATGCAACATGCAATTTCACCCCTAAAGTTTAATTAAATATCAATTCTAAAAGTAATAAAAAGTTGTAATTTAGGTGCATTGAAAATACAGAGCAGTTCTATCAAATAACGCTAGATACTAGTTACATCTCAATTTGCAAACACGCAGAACATCCAGCCATGCCTAAAATAAACAAAATGGCATTTATGTTTATTGTTGAAATTCCATTACAACTACAGGTCCCAGTTTCCTGAGGCAGTCCATTTGAAATTCCACACGGATAATCTCTAGTGTATTTTGCATACTGTTACTCCTTGATGTTACAGGCATTCAAAACTATTCACATATTCATCAAGGAGTGGTGAAAAGAGCACAGTAACAAACAGAGAAAAAAAAAAAATTATTACCGCAGTACCTTGGCACATACACATCAATTTTATCACAATTTTTTTTTCTCTTCTGAGATCACTCTTTGTGGGAAAAGGGGACTTCTTAGATATTGCATTGTTGTGCCTCAAAAATGCAATTTATATAGCCTTCGTGGTACAACACTTCGAACACAGCAGCCACTTTAAGTTATTCGAAATAAAGGGTCTAGGAACTCAATTCCCGACGTAGTAGTTTAAACAAAATAACGGATGTTCCATGTGTTATTACAAGACAACACAAACTAAAATGCCTATAATTCCAGCAGCTTCTCCAATTCTCATAAAAATAAAGTAGACTGATGGTTTCAAAAAACAAAAATAATCACAACTTAATTTACAGTCTGTAGGAGCAAACTGTAATCTTGTAGTTTTTGCATCATCTTTCCTCTGGCTTGTGTGGCAGTGGGGTAAATGGAGTCATGCTGTGGTAAAACTTTCTGGGCTTAGCGTGTTAAAATGTCTTTCTGGTCCTTTAGTGGGTACACTGTCTCTACCGTCTTGCTTTCAGAAGCAGCAGTGACAGTGATGGCGTTTTCTAGGAATGAGAGAGGGGGGAAAAATAGGTAGAAGGTTCAGTAACAGCCATCCTTCCAGGAATCGTCTGTCATTGGACCACATGTTTTCGTCATTCCCAGAGACCTACTGTGAAAAGAAGAGCAGTATGGATTACATTTCAGGTTTTGTCAAAATTGAGAAAATATACCTAGAAAAAAAAATGTAAAGAAATACACAGACCGGATCATTTTAAGTAGCGAAGCACCAATACAATATACTGAATGAGTTTCTCAGTCATAATTTGTGCTATCCTACAAAGAATGTTGCTGTGTGACCATGTCTACAATGGTACATAAGCCCCTATTTATGTTTATTTGCAAAGGATCATCCTTGATATTTAACCATGACATTAACCATGATGTAGACAGCCATCTCAACATATGTTTCTAAACAGGTCTGTAGAGTGTGACAGTTTTGCTTCCATCAGATATTAAAAATATTGTGCACGAAGATAAATATGAATGCACTAGCATGCGTGTGATTCTTTGCATCGCCATTAATGATTTTTGTTAAATCAATGAGAGAAACAAATGATACCAACCAATCAGCTATCACGTTGTACCATGTGACACCATAGGGTTTAGCTTACTGTATAAGATGCTAGGGGGAAATAGTGAAGACCACCACCCCCCATAGAATCAGCTTGTAGAAAAATATAATTTATTACATTTTTCACTTACCCCAGATGTAGTTGTTTCTTTAGGGCTTGAGCTAGAAGGCTAATGTTGCTAACAAACACAAGAAGTCAATTGTAACCCAAAGAGCCCAATTCACCAAAATTTCTCAACCAGTTTAAACCACCTCCAGATCTTCATTATGACTTTGTGGTTTAGGACACAATCCCTCTAATTACAAGAGCCTCGTCAATACCATTTGCATTTGGATGACTATTGAGTTCTAGTGTTTGTTAGCAACATTAGCCTCACATAAAAGAAGCAACATTTGGACACTAAAATGTCTTTGCTCACTGACATCATCTGGGACAAGTGGAAAAAAGTGTAAATTTGATTTTTCACAATAACAATGTCCATTTACAATAAAATTAAATCATATTTTCACATTTCTACAGATCCTCATATTCACATTTCTTGAACAACTTTTTATAAATACATACTTTACTACAAAAAACAAGTGCTTTAGCAAAGCACTGGTATCAGAGCAGTGCTTGTTATCATCTGAATTCCGACATCAGAAGCAGTTTTGCTAAAGAAAAAGTTGCATCAGTGCATCCCATGTGTGCATGTGAGAATTAAAGAGTTACCTCCTAGGAGCCTGGGCAAGCCTGCCTCTGGCAGAAGGTCCTGCAGGTGCCATTCCTCTGCCTGGGGTTTGCTTGGGCCCAACTGCAGCCGTCCTGCACGGCGAGTAAGCCCCTCCATTAGCAGGCCCTGGAGACTGCACTCTCCGTACCCCTACTGTGGGACCTCCCTGAGGCCCGGGGAGTCCTTTTGAAGATTGTCGCACCGCAGCCATGGAGCCTACTGGACTGAGAGCTTTCATAGGAGCCCGTAACGAGAGAGGCGACTGACCAGTGCCTCTCATTCTGCTAGACGAAACACCTATGGGAGCAGGCAGTAACTAGCAGCTTCAGTTGGCAGATTAAGTGAGTGAACAGCAGCACTTTAAAGCCTCAATCAGAATTATTTCAATAGTTTTAGTAGTTTGAATATTAGCTATTAGCATTTAATATTTGAATATTAGCAGTTTTTAAAACTGAATAATTATGATCAATCCCATTTCACTGGTGTATGAAACAGTTCAGCTATTAAAATCTACTTGATTGGGGTTTTTATCATTTTCAAGATCATTCCTTTCAAGACTATAACCTTTCAGCAAGGCACTCTATACACTAATTAGATGATTCCACATTGAACTAGTAAAAAATACCCAGAAAAAAAAAAAATCTGCAAAAATCAGTTTCAAAATGAACCAATAGGGGGAGCCACATAACCTGTAAATATCTCCTCCGCTGTACCAATCACATTTTAGTGCAATCCATCATACACTCCCTTTCACCTTGCAATGTGTAGCTCAATCTCAGCATAATTTTGAATTCAGTCTATTCAGAGATGAGCTGATTGGTATTTGAAAAAAGGTCTGTTTAAATGTAATGCATGGCATTAAGGTAAGTAACAAAAGGGATAAGTGACAGTAGTGGATCCTTAGGGTAATTGGGCAGGTAGACTTTTTCCTAGGGTTCAGGGAACAGGTCTATGAAAACGGTTCTCCACATAAAAAAAAAACAAACAAAAAAACCCACCTATTTATTTGTAGTCACATTGTGAGCTAAACCAGCAAGGAATAAATCTCTGCTAAAGCTGGAATTTACCTGCACTTACCAGTGTTATGAGTGTAGGTGTTTCCAAGGGGGTGTGGTGAGGGAAAAGAATGATCCATCTAACCTGAGGGACTAGGGGTGACAGCAGGTGAGGTTGAGGTAGTGGGGTGGGGGTACCGACCTGTGGGGGACTGGGGCAGGCGGGACATGCGGTTTCCTGAACTCTGCAGGTTAGCCTCCATGCTGCGGCTGTTTCTGACTGCCTCCAAGGAACGAAGGCTGGTACGTGGGGCCAAGTTAGGCATGCTGTGCCTTAACTCCTCTGAAATCCACACACACACAAACACACAGGGTCGGTTTTACACACACTGAAAAAGTCACCACTGACTTATGGTCCAAAAGGAGAATGGCTACATGCACAGCCCTTTCCTTTCCATGTGAGTGCGGAGCTAAAAAGGAGCAACAGCATCTGTAGCTGTAATTTCATCCTACATAGATATCAGCTGTGGTTGACAGACACAAAACATCCCACAATAGACTTCTTCATGGATTTGACTTGGATTTGGATGCAGGTCATTAATCACTTCCGGGGAGTCTGTTCGCTGGTATGTTTTTACAATTTCTCCAACTGATCAGCCAAATCCTTTCCCACACCTGAGCTGTTTATCTCCACAGACCAAGAAACAAACATTCCTCCTTGGGTTTAAGAAAGGCACTAGACAACAAATACAATTACAACTATTACTACTAATAATCTAAAGTTATCTTAGGCCGATGAAAATAACACTTCCTAAACCATTGCTGGTGAAAAGAGGAAACAGAGCAACAAAAAAAAAACAAATACTTGGCTCATGCCAATAGTTAACCTTACAATCCAATCACAAGAAATGAAGCAATGCCAGTCGCGTAGGTGCCACAGACAGCAGAAAAGCTAGAACAAACATGGGTGTGGAGATAAAACTATGAGTCTATGATCAAAACAAACGCACAGAAGTGCACTCTACAATCTCACCAGTTAGGACTTCAAATGCAAAATGAAACTTTTTTACATCACTGTTTATGCTCTTTGCTTTTGAGACAAAAGATTTTTAATCAAAAGACCATTGCACTACTAGCCTCCATGCAAACTGCAGAATGACCAGTTGTTGTAGTCAAATGTCACATCCTGTGCATAATTTGTAGATGCTTAATAGGATATTCTGACCAAAATATGTAACCACTGCTGCATACCTGCATTCTACATTTGTCACATATTAGTCTCCAGAGTGAGATTTTCTGCTCTGAAGACTAGGACAACCATTTGTGTAATGCATGCTGGGTATAAACTGATGCATGAAAACAATGTAAAATTGTAAATTCTGTCAAACTGAGGGATGAGAAATACAATGTTATGCTACAGAACACTACAGTAACATGACAAATAACATATTAAACTTCTATCAAGATGGCGCTGGTGAATGGTGACATGGCGAATGCTGCTCCTCACAGACAGAGTTTCATGTTAGTTGTTCTATTTCAGTCCGGTATTTTTCCCATTAATTAGATATAATCGTCAAATGCTATAATTTTTTTTTTTTTTTTACAATAATAGACTCTGATGGTGTTCTTTCTATGTCCTGTGTTTTTGTGTCTTTCTTCGAAACTTTGCTTTCCTAATACTGCGCCATGAAATTTCTATTCGCTGATGTAGTGTCATGTTAGTGTTACATAGCAATCAGTGGTGAGCAAAGTCAATGAGTCAGTAGTGACAGTAACCCTTTCTGTGAGTGTCTTTCAGTGAAGAAGCGCTCTTCATTTGGAGCGTCTATTCTTGCAAGAACGTGCATCATATTGGAGCTCAAGGTAATTCATTACCTCCCTAAATCCATCCCCATCAACAAAAATGTAGCTACTGAAAGAACACAGCCATTAGTCGTGTTCTCTCAACTCTGCTAGCATTGATGTACGTGTGACTGTAGTAAAAGACGTTCATGTCTGGCTAGCGTCTTCAGTTTCACCTGACATTTTGTGTCTAAATGTGAGGTGGTGGCACACTGTACTGTTAGAAGAGTTATATGACAGCTTTGTTTTCTTCAATTTTGTTGAAGTCTTTCCACACATCACTGCACATTTTTAAAGCCATTGTGACCTACACAGCTAGTGCTACAGCTTTGGCCTAGAAGAGGCTAGAAGAATAAATCTCCTCCGTCCAGTTGCACTTATTTCCATGACAATGTACAGCTTTTAAACACTGGTTGTGGGAGCTTAGACCTCTTTTGCAATTTGCTCACCACCATAACAAATCAAAGGATGGCACCATATCATTTGCACTTCACACCACTCCGGACCACTTGGAAAATAAAAACTGTTATGCTAGGCTGTGTGCAGAACCACCTCCTCCACCTCAATTCTCAACACCGGTACTCTACAAGGAAGCATTCTGAGTCCCACGCTTTGCTCCTTGTTTACACATGACTGCAGTGATAGGGGCAGCTCCAGTTTCATTATTAATTAAGCTGAAGACAACAGCATTGTAGGCCTAGCCAACAATGATGAAACAACCTACAGAGATAAAGATGCTGTCATGATAATCTCTCTCAGTGTTAGCAAAACTAAGTAAACTGGTAATTGACTTCTACAGACAGGCTGAGGCACATGCCTCCATATACACTGGAGATGCTGTGGAGAGGGTACACACATTTAGATTTCTGGAGATCACTCTCACTGATGACCCTAAATGGACAGAGCACACAGTAGCCGTCATCAAGAAGGCCCAGCATTGCTTTCACTTACTCAGGCGTCTGAGGAAGGCCTGAATGTCCACTACAGTGCTGTGCAACTTATACAGCCACATTGTAGAAATCATCCTGACTGGATACATCACATCCTGGTATGGCAGCTGTTTGGCTCAGACCAGGAAAGCTTTGAAAGGGTTGTGAAAACAGCTCAAAAGATCACTGGCACAGAGCTTCCAGCAATCCAGAACATTCACACCACGCGCTGCCTCAGAAAAGCATGCCACATAATGAAGGACACCAGTCATCCTGTTCTATGATCTTTTCTGCTTCCTGCCATCTAGTAAACGACACTAGACCATCAGATCACACAGAACAAGATTTTGAGACACTTTCTACCCTAAAGCAATAAGACTGTATAACAAGCTTTAAAATTGATTATTGATACTATTGCTCTGTACTGGTATAAACTCTTCAATTTCTCATCATCTTATCTGTAATGCCACTTTGCTGTTACAGATAAGCTGTAATTAGTACCGTAGTCACCTACTGCCTTTCAAAATTTGTATTATCTCTCTGCATGAGAGAACAGTGTTCACTTTTTTATTAAGGTGCATTACAGTATATGCTGGTAACTCTACGCGCACCTTATTAATATTTCACTGTGACACTGACACTTTTTCCTGCTGACTTACTGGCATGAACCACTAATGCCTAATCTACTCTGTTGTGTAGTTTGTATATATTGTGCACTTTGTATTTATCATACTGTTGCACTATATGTTGATTGTCTGATGCCTGTTACCAGGGCTCCAGACAAAATAAAAACCTTAGGAGCCATTGGCTCCTAAACACAAAATATTTGGGAGCCAAATTATTTTT
>JBBPCZ010000034.1:19022373-19053712 GCA_037974445.1 Brycinus macrolepidotus
GAAACACTCCAAAATCTTGTGGAAAGCCTTCCAAGAAGAGTGGAAGCTGTTATAGCTGCAAAGGGGGGGACCAACTCTGTATTAAAGTCTATGTATTTGAATGCAATGTCATTAAAGTCCCTATTGGTGTAATGGTCAGGCGTCCCAATAATGTGTCTATGTATAGTATTGTCCATATTGTGTATTTCTTTACAGTGATAGTGATGACAACCAGGGGTCGCAGTGTTTACAGTGCAAGTATAGTCGTTTAAATTTACTCTCCAAAATGGCCACTGAACTTCTTTCCTGTTTTACCATGCAACACCCTGTATGAACCGCTCCACCATGAATGGATTTTAAAAGCCAAAATCTTTGATGTGAAATGATCTACAGAAATTTACTGAGTCAGAATTGTTCACATTGTTGGTGATAGGAACCAAATGTCTGAGGAGTTTAATGTTTCTAAAGGTCTTTCACAAGAAGGATTTACATGAAATTATTATGAGTATGCTGGCTTATGCCTTAAGACATCATTCTGGCATAGGGACTTGGCTTAATTTATTTATTTAGTTTTATTGCATTAATGGCAAAGAGGTACATGCAGGACTCTATAAGGCAAAATAGTAGGCCCACCCAAGGAAAATGTATTTTTTCAGATTTGCCACTATTTTACCATTTAAAGCACCACATGTCATACTAAGAAAACACATGTAGGCTTGCAATTTACTTTGGATAGCAAATAAAATGGGAATTAGTTGCATTGTAAACATCCCTGCATCCCCTAGTTCCTATCATTACCATTGTTAAGAAATCTGATTTGGTAAGTTTCTCTACAATGAAACATTAAACATTAAAGCCTTCTGAACGACTTTGTTAAGATCTCAGCAATTGAATTTTGCAGAAATTTAGCACGATCACCGGAATTCCCCATTAAAGCGAAAGGAACACGCTATTATAAAGTGCTTTAAAGTGTCAGTTAAACAATAGCTAATTTGGCTTTGAAAAACAGGGGGTTGTTATTTCCTATAATTCTGTTTTCGCTGTGGAGGTCTGAATCACAAAAAAGGAAACAAGGAGCAAGTGTACTTCAAGTCAAGTAGGTGTTTATTGTCATTTCAATCATATACACGGTACCCACGGAAATTAAACAATGTTGCTCAAGGACCATTTTGCAACACAAAGAGCAAAAACAGAACACCACAAGACCACACAAGTGCGGTCAGGACAGGACTAAAGAGAGAGCGCAAAAATCATGAGCAACAGTACAATAATTCACAGGATGACCTGTCGACAGGAGCAGTAACTGTACTACTGTGAGTGAATGCAGTATTAGGAAATACTGTATTCCAGCAGTCAATAAGTGTGCAAAAAAAAAGGCAAAGAAATGCAAAGACTGAGGTAGACGGCAATAAATAATTGGGCAAAATTGCAAGCAGTCAGGGCAGCTGGTGGTCTAGTGGTTAGGGAGTTGCCCCTCTGATCAGAAGGTTGCGGGTTTGAATCCTAGGACTGCTAGTGGCACCTCTGAGGTACCCTTGAGCGTCCCCACACACTGCTCCCCGGGGGCTGTGTTCCTAGCTGTGTGCTGCTTTGCTTGGTAAATGGGTTTAAATGCAGAAAAAGAATTTCATCCTGTGGTGTGTTCATGTATGACAAATGGTCACTTTACACACAACAGAATGAGAAAAATTATACAGTGTATATAAACAAATACAGGGTATTTACAATGTCAGTTGGGGAGTAAGTTTCCTTCTTTATGACAGAACACTTTAGTGTGTGTCTGTAGTGAATGTGAGAAAGGAAACAGTTCAGTTCAGAGTTTGTGCCACAAAACTGCTACAGCAGCTAATGGACTGATGCAGAGCCAACAACCTGTCTCTGAATGTTGGACAAAACACAACAGATGGTTGTCGACTTCAGGAGGACAAGACGTGATGGCTTCTGGTGATGGTAGTGATGGTCCTGGAGACAGTTCTGTCAGTAATGCACTTGCTGATGTAGTCAGTCACCGATTCTGTGTGCTCCTGTGTGTGGTTCCTGGGGTTCAGATTTTTGCATAACAGAGATATAGTCTGAGTATCCGAGGTGTTGGTGGCACTCTGCTTCATAAGCACCAGCGATGTTTGTGTAAACACTGTCTAGCACATTCACACCCCTCACTGCAAAGTCCACAAACTGATGGAGCAGAATTTACAAGTTATAGTTCAATTAGCATGAATCTAGACCATTAAATCATAGTTCAGATTTTGGTTACTTCAGCAAAATCAGCAACTGATAACCAAACAACTAAAGTTCTTCTTACCTTCACCATTTTTTCATTTAATAGAACAGCAATGTCTCATGCTATATTGATTTAATCAGCAGCGTAGGAGCTTGGAATCCCGTTAATTTTACTTCAGTGCATTCAAGCATCAAAGTGGGTAAAAAATAGTAAAAGAAAATAGAGAGGAAACCTCAGGGCCTTCTAGGTCTTTAGACATAGCCGTCGGCTTTGTAGGAATTAAACAAGGCAAGCTTAATTGCGTTCACATGATCGCAGAGGCAAGATTCAACTATTTCAGTGCTCTGGGCAGCAATAAACCACTCATCAGAGAAAGAAAAACAACGAGCAAGGGGGAACCCCAAAACTCCAGCTTGCAAAAGCCGCTCCTAGCTTCAGTGTCTTCTCAATAGTCTATGAAGTGAGAATATGAATAGTCCCTTGCATGTTTATTCTGAGCGTGCAGGTTGGTTGACCTTTTCCTGTTGTGAAATCTCTTTATACAGCACTGGAGCTTGAGAAAAGACAAACTGTGAGTCTCAAGGCAGAACTCTGAAAGCTGGTTAAATAGATGTTACTGTCTGTTGTAAGCCTCAAATAAAACAATGTCTTTTAAACACTTCAATCCTAATTGCCCTTTACTTCAAATGTCCGTATTTAATCTAAAACTCTCAAAAAATATTCATGCTCACCACTATTAGCTTAGTGCCAACATACCACTGTAAATGAACATCTCTTTTCTTTTTTTTTTTGGTTTTTACATTTATGGCCCACACTTAAGGCCTACCTCTAACAGTCACATTTCACCACTGTAGGAAACAAGAATGTCTCCGGACATAGCACGGCTAACATTAGTTTATCTGAGAGATAACTTGGCAACATGATGTATTTAAGCCATAGAACACAAGAAGAAGTACTGCAAGTAACATTCTGACTGTGGTAAAACAATGAAACCCCAAATTTTGAGGCAAACGTGCTTTAATATTGACGATTACTTCCGCAAAAAAAGTAGAGCACTTTGCGTTATGATTTTTTTGTTTCAAAATCTAAGCAAGTTGGCTGCAGTATGAGAAATAATTCTAAAACAAAAGTTATATAAGGTATTCTAAGGTAGAAAAGTACAACAGTTAGCTGCAGTGTAGCACATGGTGCTCAGTGGTTCGGATTGTGCCATCAGAAATAACTGCCGGATAATTACTAGGCGTGTCACGACACCACTCTTTCGTGTCCAATACCATTACTGATTCCTCAACCTTAAGTATCTGCCGGTACCAATAAAAATCCAACACTGTCTATTTTCCTCTCTTCAACAACTAAGTTGTTAATACTACATTTGTCTGGATTAACTTTGAATCTGAAATGGCTCCCTACTGCCTTGCGCTATATAAAAGTTTCTACACCCATATAGTGCACAGCTTGTCCATTATGGAATTCTGTACACCTGGCTGATTCATCAGTCGTTCTCTTTTAGACATCTTATGCAGTGTTGTGGTGCAGGAGCCTGTATTTTAATTACATTGTGTACTAGGTGGGCAGCACTGTGCCTCACACCGTTTGTGGAGTGCAGGTTCTCTTCGTGGTGGCATGGGTTTCCTCTGGAAGCTCTGGTTTCTCCCACAGTCCAAAGACATGAGTGGCAGGTGAATTTGGGGATTCTAAATTGACTGTAGGTGTGAGTGTGTGAATAAATGGTGTGTGCACCCTGCGGTGGGCTGGCGCCCCGCCCAGGGTGAGTCCCTGCCTTGCGCCCATTGACCCTGGGATAGGCTCTGGGCATCTGCGACCCTAGTGAGGATTAAGTGGTTATAGAAAATGAGTGAGTGAGTACATTCTGTACTATGTGGGGAGTAGAAGAGCCTTTTCAGACACAGCCTTGCTGCTCACCTGTGTTACTTGTGTCCTCATCTGTGCATCTCTTTTTACGGCATGTTGCTTGAAGTTCAGTTAAGCATTTACGTGATCAGGCTTTTCCGATATTTTTCCAGTGATTTTGGTCCATATCAGACTGATATGGATACTGAGGATTCCCCTAATAATTACCTTCTCAACACAGTGAACTTTATGTCCAGTGTTATAGACTTAGACGACTACCGTTTATGCTGATTGATCCAAAGCAAAAGCTACTATAATGTCATTTTAAAGTAATACTGTTTAACAGTGACAGCAGATTTGTTATGTTATTGGACATGACATGGCGAACTAGGAGTTGCTTCATTTACTTAGTTTTATGGAACAATTGAGAAGCTTGAATTAGCTGGAAGTATTATCACTACGACATGTCTTAACTGGCTAATCACACCACTTAGATCACCAGAAGACCTGAATCCCAGTCAACTGGAATGTCATGAAACTTTACAGAAGAAACCCTGGCTTCTCTGTCTCTGCCCACATTCTGTTTGTCTCAGTGCCTTTCACCTAGCACACCCTTATACTTATTATATCCATATGCTCTTGTAATTCAAAGTCATATTTCCTATGTCTCTTGCATACAGAATGGTTCGCTCGTTAACTCATTACCTATTCAGAGCCGTATAGTAAACCAGGAGAATGATGATAGTCATCTCAGATATTTATTGTTTTATATAGAACACCCATCTAGTCTTTGCTAATGAGTCATATACGGTATATAGGAATTAAGGTGTGACATTCATATATGACCTCTAAATCGAGATATATGTGCTTGGTATAAGCACAGTACCATTCAAATCTATGGTGGGCTTCACTTCTTTTGCAGCACTTTCCAAGGCAGTCAGTTGGTCTTGTGCTGAACTAAGCTTCGTCACTGAAAGTGAACCAAGCATAACTGAAACTACGCAACTGAATCTAAGTACAACATGTTGTTTATCTGATACATGCTCTGGAGCTTGAGTATCTTGACTCTGTATTGAGGATTACCAATTGTTAAGCAAATGCAGTGAACCAGTACCAATAGTTTAGAAGAGTTAAGAGTGCTCTGTAGCATTCAACACTTTCCAATGTGATCCCATTTACGATGGATGAGAGTAGTGTTTTGGAATGTACGTGGGTGCAAGAGGTATAGGCTACTCATGTCCGTGCATGTAAGAGCCTGCACCATGATGCAGAATCTTTGCCAGATGTCCTTGAAGGATAGGCTATGGGTTATAGAAGTTATCTTTTTGTGAATGGAAAAAGATAAGATGTTCGGATTTTTTTCTCTGTATTTGTTGTAATTTCCATTTGGTCATTATGGCAATAAATACAGAGCTTTTTTGAATTTAAAATAAAATGCTGAAGTAGAGAACATGCAAAGTTTCATTTTTGCTTATGTTGCACCTATTGTCTAAGAGGGCTGCCCACCGTTAATCTGGAACAAAGATATTCACAAAAAAGACACTACATTAGGTGCACCTACCATGTATCTACACTCTTTGTCTTCTTATCAGCTCCACTTACCATATACATATATGCACATATATACATAAACACATTTTGTAGTTGCAGACTTTAGTCCTTCTGTTTCTCTGAATCACTTGTTGACCCCATTTATGCCAGTAATCAGTGGTCAGGACCTCCACAGGACCACCAGTGAGCAGATATTATTTGGGTGGTGTGTATGTGTATAGTGGATATCACATATAGTAGCACTGCTGGATTTTTAAACACTGTTTCCACTTGCTGTCCGCTCTATTAGACACATCTAACCAGTTAGACCACCTTGTGGATGCAAAGTTATTGGTGACTGTTCATCTTTGGGTGTACAGTTTGCGTTCCAAGTCCTTCCTAGTCCCTTATGGTTAACTTTACACTGGGCATTTTTCTTGGCATCCCAATATTTAAAATGTCCCCCATACATAATTTCTTAAGCACCTCTGCTCTTTCAGCTTCAACGGCTGTTTGAAAAGCGATATACAGTTTGTTGACTCTGAGGTGAGGCTGCCTAAACTAAACTTTTTTTTTTCCTTCACAATGTGGCTTGATAGAAAGAGTCAGATTCCAGACACTAAATATCGACTTGAGCACTCAGGTTACTCTTATAATCTGCAGTTTTGTACTTTGGTTTCTGTTTTCACCTGGTTCTGCATCAGGGATGTCCAGTGTCACCACAAAGCGCCGGTGTGGCTGCATGTTTTCTAAAGAAGGTTCTCACCTTATCGACTGTTTGAGGACTAGGACCAATGTCTTTCCGATACTTTGGAATGAAAGTCTGTCATGCATCATCACTTTCCACATTACTGTTAATGATACAAGCTTTTAAATGCTCCAAAAAGCATGCCAAGCTCATTTCACCACAGAACTTAACTGGTTAGAATTGAACTTGAGCACGCAAACATATTTGAATACCAGCATAGAAAAAGGAAAAACAACAATGCCACACACTTCCTGCTCAACCAGTAGTTCAGGTAGCTTTAGCACAGGGTTCACTTTTTCTTTGAACATCCATTATCATCACTTTTACTTAGAACAATATCTTGACAAATCCTTATATATTCGTTTAATACATAACAAACAAAAATTCTCTCAATCGTGATGTAAAACTGTAGGTATCTATAAGAGTTGTAGTAGAGCAGCTACATTTCTAGACAACAAAGATCCGCAGGTTTTGCATTTGTAACTATTTTTCCGTGACCTGTCAGATGCTATCAGGTCATACAACTTCCCAAAATTCACTGCAGCTAACGTAGCCCTGTCGAGATCAGATGAGTGAAACCTTGGGAGACTTACACTGTCAGGACTTGTTCAGATATTTCAGTGGCCTTGTGCGTGTTGCAAAGAGGCTAAAGTATCATGGTCTTTGCATGCTATTACATATTTCAAGAGATGCATGTGTATGAGATTCGTCAGGCTGCATTAAACTGTGCACATAATTGTGCTGAAAAATAAGCCCCCCCAGTCATGTCATGTGCACAATTACTATGTATTTGCTTAGTTTAAAAAGATAAAAATGTAGCCATAACTTTTGGACAGGCCACATTTTATGCTTGAATTTTTCCCCAATATGCTAAATTCAGTAGATAAACAGAAACTGTGCATTTACTGCATTTTTTTTGCTTTTCAAACAATGTTCTTTTCTAAACATGTCTCATGGTTGTTGCTCCCCCTCTACTTCAAAATCCAGGTTCTGTCTTCATGTGAAAACATGCTTCACTACGGTCATGCCCAAGCAGGTCAACTAACTGCTGCAAAACATTCCTAGTTGCTGCAATGCTCTGGATACATTCCTCATTCTTCATCACCCATAAACGCATTTTTATACATTCTGTATGTGTGTGCGTGTTTGTTTTCTCCATGCGGAATTATCCTCACTGACTCGCTTAAGGGTATGCCAAGTGGTCTAATATGCATTGACATATTCTGCCTGGTGTAACGTTTTCAGGAACAGCTCAAGGAACACCAGACTATTTGAGCATGACATCTTTAATAGACTGGCTTGTCAAGGGCTGTGACTTTTGCATGCAGGGACTTGTCACTACCTCGATGTGTTTAAGTTAATACCATCGGTAGGAAAGGTGTGAATATGTACTGCCTTAATTTTACAATAGATTAAAAATACTCCAGATAAAAAAAACATTAAGGCTAGTTCATGGAGACTTAACTTCAGTCTTCAATTAAACATCATCTAAAGTTTGGGAATAACCTTGCCTGCTTAACTACATAAGAAAAGTAAGAAAGTAAGAAAATAAGTCAAGTAAGTCAAAAGTGCTTTAATGGATACAAAGAGCAAAATGATTGGGATGTTTTCTTTCCTAAACTATTGTTAAAGGACATGTTGAAACTTTTTTGTAGTTTATACACCTGAAATGACAGTCATTTGCTAAATACTTCCGATAACTTTTTTTCCTACGGGCAAATATTTCATTGAGTGTTTCATTGATTGACATGATGAATCTAGAAAGCATCTGTAGTGGACCTGCATAGTAAAATGTTTCCCATATAAGTTTCATAGTAAGTCATCAATAATTTGTAGTATTTTCTATATGACATTTGTGTGATTTTTCATTTTAAACATTTGTAATATATTTTTTCATGACCATTTCCAAACATTGTTTACTTCCAAGATATTAAATGATGTGCCTTTAAGAGTCAAAAAAGAGTAAAAAAAAACCCTTTTAACTTTACTGCGAATGGACAGAGCTAAACAATATTATAGGCTGATCATTTGAAGTGCATTGTTTTTGCAGCTACATTTGCATACATGGACCATATGGGCCAGTGTTAATGTATCACATCCACCTCTTTGTTTAAAACAACAAGAAAAATTTGTTTTCCATTATATTGACCCTTTTTTGATTTATGACTGAGTAACTGAATAAGCCTGGTGTTCAAGGACTTAGCAGATTAAATTACTGCACACCAACAGAGTAAACCTGCATTTAAACATATTGAAAAACTGGATCTCCTCCTGGACTTGTCTCACGCAGTGTATACTAAATTTTCAGACTTACAGACGTGCCCAATCTGTAAATCCAAAACCATTGTGAACTGAGAACCATCAGGTTTTCAGTGTGAAAGTTTACTCTGACCACACCCTGGCTCAAGTCACTCCTTTTGATAACTGCGGTAGAAAGTCTGACGGGGAGCGAAGGAGTGCAAGGCACGGCCCTCGCTCTTATCAGTCTTTCAACAGTGTGATTTAATGACACACAAAGCAAAATCGAATTTCCAACTGCCTGCACAGCTCTCAGACACACCGATCTGGCACATTTACACCACGAAAAATGACATATCAATGACTCCAACACAATCATCACCAAAAGCAAGGAAATTTGAAGACATAACTGTGTTCATATACCACAGTCGTACACAGTAGTTTGTACACCCCCAATCAAATGACGTTTTGTCGATTTTCTTAGTGAGAATAAGTTAACTCGTCCCCTATAGAGAACTAAAATGATATTTTTCTGTGCACAATTGACTTTTTTGCTCATAACATTTTGTAGAATGTGGCATGTTCAATAAAATGCAGAAAAATAAGTACAAAAGTGTATTCTCTGTACTTATTTTCACTTCAACAATCAACTAAACATGTCATTTGACCAGGGGTGCCCAAACCTACGCACAGATATATTATGTATAAACATACTGTAAGCCTGTATATGTTAATGTATTTGCTACTTTGTAGTGAAGAGGCAACATTTAAAGCTGTAGTTGCACTCATTAAGTTGTGCAAAAAGACGAATGAGTAAAAGCCATGTGACTTTGCTTTCAGAGTTAGGGCAATACCACCATTCTGTTAATCATCTACTGCAGTTTCTTCTAAAGATCATACTTCGTGCAGCTTTATTTACATGTCCATGCAGTATGTGCATTAGAAAATGATCGGTTATAGACTCATTCCTGACTTTTGTAATACTAATAACTGTTAAAAATGTACAAATTCATTGATATACAACAACTATTTCAAATCAAATGCAGGAAATATCTTCCTTAAAGATTTCATTTCACATTTCAGGCCAGATTCTGAAGAAGAGTATGACAGCGAGTCATCAAATCTTACTTAATCTTACTTTAATTAACGTTAAAGAAACTAGAGCTCACCAGAAACAAACAGGATACAAACTAGCCAATAAGCTCCACAGACTGGACAAAACCACATTCGGGTTAAACTGAAATGGCTTGAGCTGAACTTGACATTGCGACAGTTTCATGGTGGAATCTGTAATGCAATCCTGTGCTTTTTTGGTGGAAGGGATGGCCAATATGAAAACATTTTAAAACAAAATCAAGCATTGCTTTATGTTTTCTTCATTTTGTAAAAGTATAGAAGTATAGAACATCTGAGGTCATGTCTTATCACAGTCTTTTTTTTAATTCTCAAGATGATGCACTTTTTCATATCAGATTGCTTAAAAGAAAATTAAATACACAGCAGTGGCTAAAAGTCTAAAACCACATAAAAAATCTGGGATTTCTTTTGTTTAAACCAGTAAATAAACAGCAAGAAGATTTAGAATGTATACAAATGTATACAAATTTGGGACAATTTGGGGCCCTGTAAAGGTTTTTTTTGAGTGTGTATTTAGTGTGTGTGTATCTCATCATAGGCTTCGGCAAACTTAGACTTGTAGAGTCTAAGTGCACATTGTCATTAGAGCAAAAAAGCATAAAATAAACACTAAAAACTGAAATTAATGGGAAGATTTTCTCCTTTTTACTAGTCTCAGACTTTCAGCCATCACCGCATGCGTCATTTGATTCTTGGCATCTATTTGTATGAAGACTTCTGCTTCCATTTGCTAAAAAAAGGAAAAAAAACCCCCAGTGTATTTGCTTTATTTCATTCATACATTTATAAAGGAGAAGCGACTAAACCCACTAATGCTTCTATTTTTACAAACTCCAATAAGTAACGAGAAGCAACTCCACAGCATGTTTTAAAACATTCTTTATTTTTTTTAAAACAAAAATATCATTTTACACGTCATTTATAGAATAACTCATCATGAATGGTACCAGATACAGAGCCTGACATGGGTGTAATTGGCATAGCGGATTGGTTTGGTGACGAGAGACACACACTGTGCTTGCGCTTCACAACTCCCATGTCATCTTTCTCCTCTCTCAAGAATGCAAGATAAAAAATTTCATAATATCCATAGCTGCAATTATACATGGCTTTACAACTGCTCTGTTCCGCCCCTTTACTCGTATGCCTCTTTGCCTACGGCGTGGTGGGAAACCGTGAAGGGATTTAAACATGGGGTTCAGAAATGCAGAAGGTAAAGGTGGTGATCAAGTGAAATCTCTTAAAAATGGAGGAGTGTAAAGAAGGGGAGGGGGATGGGAGGAGCCGTGGTGGATGAGCTTCATTTTCCGCCCTCTGCAGCCTTTTTCTCTTGCTCAATATCTGTTTAAAAAAAAAAAGGGAAGGGCATGTAAGAATGATGGTGGTGCAACAACAGCAACGAGCAGCAAGGAGGCCCGAGATCCAACTCTTGCCTGGAATGTCACAAGAGCATAAGGAAACATGGGCGTTTTGATTTAGCAAGATGAAGGATATGGGTTTTTTTTTTCTCTTATTTTTAGACATATACATAGGCTACATGTATAATGAGTGTGTGTGACAACTGTTTGAGTTTCGTGTTCTGTAAAAGACCATTGACCATATGTTACACAACCACTGTAACTGCCATTCATTCAGGCTTTTCAGAGCTTGTTTCTCAATCTAGGAAACTTTTGCATCTATTTTGAAATGTAAAGAAATAAATGGTTTTTAGAAGTACCTAACTGCTTTCACCTCTGCTGCAATTCAATTAAATGTAAAAGAAAAAAATAAGCTGTTTAATAGTGACAAACCAATCTAAATCAAACATCCAACACATTTACTTTTTACAGTAAGGGCATGTGTACATTTCAGCCCCTCTGCGTGGCATCACCTGACTACTCTCATTTAAGTCTACACATACCCTTTTTCATGCATGAGAAGTGCTTTTAGTGCTCATCACGGATCGGTCATTATGATATCCATATTTCCATTAATAGCCCTAACCAACAATACACAGAGAATAATAAATGTGAACAAAGTTTGCATAAATAAATATATTTCACTAGAACTTTACACTCCTCTGAGTAGAAGTTATGATCTCTTTCTGTTGGCGGTTGGTTCCTATGCAAAGCTGCATGCATATTTGTAGGCACCTGACCGTTCCAGGAAGGTGTCACCTAGACAGTTTATGTCTCTGTTTGCATCCTGATGTGTATTATGTTCATGCTTGTGTATTCTCAGTAATCTCAGTAATCTGTGGGCATTTAACACAGCGTACTGTCATAGTTCTTGCTGACAATGTTATCTGGAATGACACTAGCAACCAGGAATGTCTTGAATAGCATCAGAAAATTAGTTATTTAATGTTAATATGAATATCCTGCGTCTTCCATGGCTTGTGTCATGAATGTTTCTCAAAATCTTCCTGAACGAATGTCCACTCAGACTGGTTATTTTGTTTAAATTTGATGGTGCAGGCAAGTTCTAAGCTGCAATCTTTGGAGAACAGTATATTCCACAAATATCATTCTAGAGCACTGCAGTCAGTCATGCATTACAGAAAGGCCTTGCAGCTTTAATAGAAGTCCCTGTCACTCAGTGTGAACGCCTGTTCACAACACAGCTTAGAGCTCAACTGCACCAAACAAACTCTGAAGGAAAACTGGTATAAATCTACACCAAGTGTTTTTTCCTTTCTACAAGTCGACCCATGGACTCAGGATACTGAGTCAAGGCCCAGCCACACTTACGTTTGCCAGTGGATTTTCGTTTCAATGTGATTTGATGCAAAAAAATGAATTTTCCGTGCAAAATTTTGCATCATGTTCAACTTCAGTAAATTCACCCAACAGGACTACTGCTTGTTATTAAATATTATTCTTCACTGCTGCCTATAATTCAAATCCTGACAGGGAGAATGTATGATGTGCAGTGTTATTAACTTTTCATTTATGGTTTTCCTATTTTACAGTATGTGATTTTGCTGCCTTGTTAACAGTACATAAGTCATCGTGTACATCAGTGTGCAGCACCATACTCTCACAAGTATTTATGTTCACTTTTGTGTCATTGCTTCTTATGGTTCTTGAGTTAGCCATCTTGGTAACTGCACCGACTTGCAGGATTTTTTCACTGTCATTATTCTGGACCGGCTTTGGCCACGCCCTTTTCACATAGAGACACGAACCGCAAAAGTCTAACGTGACCCCAGCTTAAGGCATTAACCCTAAAAGAGTTTGCATAAGCTTCTGTGATTTCAAAAGTCAAGAAACCGAATTCTTTGTTCCTGTGTACAACAGTGACAGCCAGTGACTGACACATTCGCACTACATTACTATTATCTTGTCGTCTCCATTAAAACCCACAAGCCACTGCACTTATCAAGAGGAGCAGCACTTGTGCCATGACAAGACTGCAAGCAGGCCATCCCTTCATTTGAACCTAGACAGCAGCTTTCTGTTACATTGGTGTGAGATTTAACACCACCTACATCAAATTAGTTGTGTAAACTGGGGGATTAAAGGAGCAGGTGGTGAATCGAGGGTATTGGCATTCGATGGTTGAGGCAGCAGCCACAGAAATCTCAAGGCATGAACATGGACAACAACCAAGAACAGAGATCTCGATCAGATGGACCATAGATAACAGCCGAGTCTGTGCGTGCGAAGTCAGTTCTGTTTAAGAAATAGTGTGAGGCTTGTGAGGTTGCAAATTAGGCGCAGCTCAATAAAGTCCATTTACAGACTCGACCGTCAGAACATTTGGAATAACCGCAAGCTAAATGAGCAAAAAGCAAGCATGTGCCTCCACCTTGACCCACGAATGTAATGGCCTTCTTTGTGCTTGATATTCGTTGTTAACACTGTGAGAAATGTCAAAGACAAGCGTGTCCACCACCTTTCCGGCTAAAATTTCGCCTGAGGACACCTGTCACCTGGTGGCAATCTTTCAGCTTAATGTATTTCTGGGCTGGGAAAATACCACAGTTAGTATTAATAAGTTATACAGTAACTAGGAGTTAATATATGGTCTGCAGGCTAACCGAGACAATAAACAGGATGAAACTGATCAACAAGGGTTGGTCTTATATAATCTGTTATGACATTTTCTGCTGGCTTTGACCCAGAGATAACATGAGGGATCTTCCACAACAACACAATTACAGGACATGCCTTTCTATACTCTGATCCACATTTTTGGCACTAGTATTCTACAGGTGAACCAAGGACAAACAGCAATTTCCATGCTCTACTCTCAGCGTGTTCTCGGTGCGCCAACTAAGTCCCATATCTCCTCTTAAGATCTGCTGTTTGTTTCCCTCTGCCAAGTTCACACAAAGGCGTGTGTGGACATGGCTCGCACGCTGGAACAATGAGATGAGGTGAATGTTAAACGAGGTTACCAAACTCGCTTACCCTCCTTAGTTGGAAGGGTGTTCTTCTCCGCTGTGTTTGTCTTCTTTAGACACTTCTTGTCGAAGTTCTGGACCTCCTGCTTGACTGGGTTGTCACTCATTTTGGATGTTCTGTGGGGAGAGAAGTGGCTTCATTGAATCATAAAGTGAAACAACAGTTTGGCCGTGCAGGTTTTCAGGATAAACACTTCATCCTCACCTACTTCATAAACAAGCAAGCTTTGGCACGCAAAAGGCTTGGAAAAAAAAAAAAAAGATTTTAAAACCTGCAGGGGGTGGTAAATCTAGTTAGAACGAGTATTTAATGAACGTATTCAGTTAAAAACTTTTTCAAAACTTTGCTTCTTCGTTCTCTCCAAGATCCAGTCACCTTTTCCCTGCCACTTCATGCCCTTTCTGTTCTAGTCTGTCTGCACACGTAGCTCTGCCCCACCCAGCCCTGAGGTTACCTTTATATTACGAGTTGCTACAGGGAACTGTTATCTGTTTGCTGGTAATCTAGCGATTTATTTAATGAATAATCGAGTAATCATACACACAACATTTATATAATGAAACACCTTATTTTACTTGATGTACACTAAACTATTACACGCGTGTGTGAGATCCTGCTGGTATGGGTTTCCTCTCTTTTAGTGATAAGTGCTAGTAGCTCCTTGTTCGGAATATTCAGAACATGGCTTTCTAATGACACACAGATTTCCTGTCTATCATTCAAGTTATCACTTGGCCGATTCATAGAGAAGGTACATTTTAATCGTTTCATTATTTTAAATTGAGTAACTGATTTTAACCGAGTAACGGTAGCAGTCTCAACATATTACATATTGTTTAGTAGATCTATACGATTACAATAAATAGGTAAGCATTACTGTACTCCATCTTTATGTAATCCTTTACATTTAAGACAGTATAATTTCAGCATGTCACTTGTTAGGTACACAGTAACGATCTGTTTTACTACAAATATGTTTGAGTAGTAATATTTATAACCGGAAACGCTGATTAGGGCTGTGGCTCCCGACCCTTGTCCTGGAGCCCCGCTGCTGCCAACACACCTGATCCAACTAATCAGCTAAATTAACAAGGCTTTTCTGATTTAAGGTGGGTGTGTCAGAGCAGGAAAAAATAAAATGTGCAGACAGGGTGGGGGTCACCACCACCGAGGCTGGGAATCACTGGCTACTTTTAACAGATTGATTACAAGCACCTAATTGCACAGTATTAATTATTAGGCCTCCTCTCCTGCAGAGGACACCGATATACCAGCTGGATGCAAATGCAGTCTTTCTAATGTCACTCTTCAGGAAGACAGACAGAACAAGGTTATTTTTTCAAATTGCTTATCTGCAGATCGACAGGTGCTCTTGCACAACAGCTGGGTGCGGAGCAGGTACGAAAACGCACAATGCATCCAGTGTACTTTTGAAGTCAAGAGAAATACAATGGGAAATACATTCGTCACTCCTCGCTGTAATTAGGCATTCTTGGTTTTTGTCCGGTCCTTTAAAGAGTGCAATGGGGTATGTGTTAAACCATCCAAAAGCTCACTGCCTCACCCCACCCTGAGAGCATTCAGCAGTTATTAAGCAGTTATTCTCTGAATACAGGTCTGACCGTTCCAAGTCTCAGGACTGCACCGGTGGCGAATGAACTGTACTAGAAAGACCAACTGGCTTAGAGGAAGATTATGCCCTTCCCATGCATTTAATAAAGCAGGTGCAACATAGACATTGGTAACAAATGCCTTAAAAGAAAATGTTAAGAGTTGCCTTAGGTTGATTTGAGAAGTGACACCTATGTAACATATTTGTACCAGGTCATTTAAGAACTGAATTTGGTCACATGGGTGGAAAAAGACTGAAATAAATATCTATGTAAATGCATTTGTAAATGTACTATATGAGGAAACAAGAGCAGAATAGCTGAGGAGTGGAAAAACACACTGATGGCTGCAGATAAGCATGACTGCATTGGTGCCAGTGTGCACAAATGAATGCTGCCCAGTTTTTGGCGGTCAGCCCACGAGTTGGTGCTGAGGAACACGAGATTTCACACAGAATAAGTCAGAAAGCCACGAACATTTTCTGGGGATCGCAAAGTCTGGGATGAAAAATCAGCACCACACCCACACTCGAGAAGATCTGGCGTAAGAGGGAGGTAAAAAAGATGTTCTTTTAGTGGTAAATGCCCAGTGGCACCTGCATAACGGTAGCCAGCCACCTTCACACACCCAGTGCTGATCTAGAGGCAGGAAAATAACAGCAGAGTGGTGGAGCAGCAGACTGGGTCGGTTCCATGCACCTGCAGAAGAAGGGCTCTGGTCGACCTGTCTTACCTGACACTGTCCTTGCAGCGAATCCTTCCAGAAATGTGTTTTTATGGAGTTGTGGCGTAATCCGCGGAAGACAGGGGGTTTAAATAGTAAATCACGCCCTGACACGGGGGCGGGGCGCGCGCTTTCATTGGTCCAGTCTGAATCTGCTCCTCTACTTCATTGGTCCAGGCTGAATCTGCTCCTTTCCTTCATTGGTCCCGTCTGAACCTGTTCCTCTCCTTCATTGGTCCAGGCTGAATCTGCTCCTCTCCATCACTGGTCCAGTCTGACTCTGGTCCTCTCAATCATTGGTCCAGTCTGAATCTGCTCCTCTCCCTCTTTGGTCCAGTCTGAATCTGGTCCTCTCCATCACTGGTCCAGTCTGAATCTGCTCCTCTCTATCACTGGTCCAGTCTGAATCTGGTCCTCTCCATCACTGGCCCAGTCTGAATCTGCTCCTCTCTATCACTGGTCCAGTTTGAATCTGGTCCTCTCCCTCATTGGTCCAGTCTGACTATGGTCCTCTCCCTCATTGGTCCAGTCTGACTCTGCTTCTCTCCATCATTGGTTCAGTCTGATTCTCCTCCACTCCATCATTGGATTCAGCCCCAGTGTCCCCACTCTGCAGAAACTCACCGTATACTCCTCACTGTCTTTCTGTGGCTCTTCTTCACATTCTGTCATCCAAACCGTCGACTAAAAATGAACAATGTCTAACCAACGGTCTTAGAAAAAAATGCACACAATTTTGGTGCTAATCTCCTTTCTGGAGGAAGGATCAGGTGAGCTGTGGCAGAGCAACACTACCACCGTGTGGAGAGCAAGTGCATTGCAGAAAATAATATTGGGAAGACTTTTATGACAACGTATAATAATTATTACTTCATACTTAAAACAAGGATGAAAGAACAACAAAAAAGCAAAAAAACACACACAAAAAAGTTTTTAATTTGCACCTGGATCTCAAACCAAGACAACTCAAGAATTTCCAGGACCTGGAGGCTTTTTGCAAAGAAGAACGGGCAGCACTACCACTTGAGAAAAGCAAGGGTCTCATCCATAACTATCACAAAAGACTGCATGCCATCATTGATGCAAACGTGGGCAATGCACAGTATTAAGAACCAAGGGTATGCAAACTTTTGAACAGGGACCATATCATTATTTTCCTTATTACTATGTTTTGTTTAATGTTCATGCTATTCTGTGGTGCCTTAAAAGTTTACTTTTGATTCCATTAAAAGTAAATGAAGTAATGGTGTATATATATATATATATATATATATATATGTGTGTGTGTGTGTGTGTGTGTGTGTGTGTGTGTGTGTGTGTGTGTGTGTGTGCGTGCGTCTGTGTGTGTTATAGTAATAAAATATATTACCAGAATTTCTAATGATTTATTGTCACTTTAAGTCAGCTTATTCAAAATATTATTCAAAAAGATTTTTTACAAACATGTCATTGTCATGAAAGGTGCATTTTCTTCCTAGAAATGCACAGTGTTTGCCTTACACTACAAAGCAATGAACAGTCTTTATTCATGTAACTCAGATGTACATCGCATGCTGAATTTCCATCTAAATACGTATTCAAATTTTCATTAAAAGTAGTTGAAGTGGATCTACAGGACAGTAACAGATGTAAATTAATGTCCTGGTTGCTGACTGTTCTTTGCCTTCTGACATCCAAACCGTGAAGAAAAAATGAATACTGGCCTTAAAAAATGCACAGAAGTTTAGTGCCGATCGTCTTTCTGGAGGAGGGATCAGGTGAGGCACCGCTGTGCAGAGTGCAAGTGCATTGCAGTACATAATACTGGGAAGACTTTATAACAATGCATAATAATTTATAATAATAAATAATAAGCAATTATTCAGCTTGATTCTTCAGAAGTAGTTTTAATTGAATACTGAGGTATATGAGAAACTGTTCACACAGCAGTAATAAATTTATGCATATAAAGTCAATTACAATTGATGTTACTATTCCAAAATTAATACAAATGGATTGCCATCTTTATATCAGTGCATCACAATGTTTTACTCCCCTAATATCTTTACATACAGTAACTCATACAGTAGATACATATATTGTCTCTGTCAGAGCAAAAGCTTGACAGGAGAATCTTAACTTAAAATAAAACAAAACTTTGAACATTTCTACCATTCCCTTCATCATAAAATTGACACAGTGTAAAAGTCTCCTGGTTTTTAAATCTTCAGCACCCTGGTTGTACCCCGGTGTGCCCATTTCTCTGCAAAGGGTAACAGATTTTGGGCTATTAACCACTTTGGAAAGACTGACAGTATTAGAATGCTGATTAACTCCTGTGATATTGTTTCCCCCTCTCCCCCTTATGGCATAGTTTTAGGGAGTTTGAGGAAGTTTCACTCTCTTCCTCACAGGACAGTGTAGAGCACCTGAAACCCACTTCTTTAGACACATATGTCGTTCCAGCACAGCTTTGGAAACGTTTGAGCATATTGGAAAGTATGTTGCTGTGATTATAAACACCTCTTTAACGACAGCTACTGTTCCTCTGGCCTTTACACAGGCCATTGTCCAGCCACTCCTAAAAAAACCTAATCTTAACTATAATAATCTAAATCATTTTCATCCTATATCCAATTTTTATCTAAGATTTAGAGAAAGTTGTCTTAACTCAACTTCTAAAACACTTAGATGGCAATAATATTTTTGAAAAAATTCCAGCTTTAGACCAGCACACAGCACAGTCTGCTCTACTGTGGGTAACAAAATGCTCTGTTCACTGGACTCGGGCAACTGTCCTATCTTAATTCTCTTAGATCTCAGTGCTGCCTTGGATAGGATGGATCATAACATTCTCCTTGATTGTTTAGAACAGTGGGCTTGGGCTCGAGGAACAGTATTAACCTGGTTTAGCTCTTATTTGAGAAAGCAAACCTTTCCAGTTAACATCGAGAGTTTCTGTTCGTCCTTAGCATCCGTCAAATATGGGGTTCCACAAGGTTCCATTTTAGGTCCAATTTTATTTTCTATTTATATGCTCCCATTTGGTCAGATAGGATATACGGATGATGTGCAACTTTATGTGTCCTTCAAATCGAAAAATGTGTTACTGACTGGCACACAAAGAGGGAACATATTAAACTGCAACTCTTCACTGGCTCCCAGTTTAGGATTAAGTTTTACTCTTTGTTTTTAAAGAGCTGAATGGCCAGGCCCCTTCGTACATCACAGAACCTCTCCAGCTACAGTCTACCACCAGACACCAGACATCACGTATAAGGTGTTGGCTGGCAAGCAATTCAGTTAAACGAGAGCAAAACCGAGATCATCCTCCTTGGCTCTCCTGCAGACAGCACATCTTTTAAGAAACATCTTGGTCAGCAGTCTACAGATGTGAAACCCCTTGGTAGGAACCTTGGAGTGGTTTTTGATGCAGAACTTGACAAGCAGATTAACTCTATTGAGAGAGCAGCCTTTTTTCAATTGTGACTCATTTCAAAAATTAAGCATATCCTCTCATTGTCAAATTTAGAAAAAAAACTTATCCATGTTTTTATTTCCTCACTTCTGCTGGTATAAATCAGTCCTCTATAGCTCGCCTTCAAACAGTGCAGAATGCTGCGGCAAGGGGGAACATATTAAGCCAGTGTGAGCAACTCTTCACTGGCTCCCGGTTGATTTTAGGATTAAGATTAAGATTTTACTCTATGCTTTCAAAGAGCTGAATGGTCAGGTGCCTTCGTACATCATAGACCTCTCCAGCTACCGCCTACCACCAGAGTCCTCAGTCATCCGGTGATCTCTTTAGCTGTCCCGCGCAGTCGACTGAAACTCAAGGGTGACGGGGCTTTTGCAGTTATGGTACCAAGGGGTGGTGGTGGCCTAGTGGGTGGGATACTTGCCTCTGGACCAAGAGGTCATGGGTTTGAATCCTACCTTCAGCATGCCACCACTGGGTTCCTGAGCAAGACCCGTAGCTCCAGGAAGACTGTCCCCTGTAGTTAGGGAATGGAAGTCGCTTTGGATAAAAGTGTCTGCTAAATGCCGTAAATGTAAATGTAAGGCTATAGATCTCCCTCCCGACGAGTATTAGATTCTCCATCTATTCCAGTCTTTAAAAAAGGCTCAAAACATACTTTTGTACTCAAGCCTTTGAGTGAGTTTAGCTGATTAATGTTACTGATTTTAATTAGGATAGTATGTATATATGTCTGATACGTTTTATTTCTGTTTATATTTATATTCTATCGATTTATATTATTATGTTATTTATGTTACTGTGTTTCATTATTTTAGGTCTGTATTGAACAGCACTTTGGTGTACAAGAACATGAACTGCTCTTGAAATGTGCCCTTTAAAAAAAAGCTTACTCACTTAAAACGTGTAAAAAAGTAATACGAAAAAAAAACAAAAAAACAAATTGAGGATTCGTTCCAACAGTGACGAATATACAAAGAGATATAAAGAAAAACAGTACATTGCAACATACACACAAATACTGACTGATCCCTGAATCCTCATACTGTGAGTTTTGGAGTCTGAACAGAATTCCCTGATTTTAACGCCCCTCAGCTTGCTCGCTTCTGAAGCTGGTCATAAATGGCAGTGGTGATGCCCCAGGTGATGCAGGAGCGGAGGATGACCAATGAACCTCCACGGTATAAGAGAGTCAGGCTCCGCTGCCTCGCCTTCCACAGACGCTGCCCGCTGTCCCTCAGCCCCAGCATCTCTCCACCAACCTGGGCCTGCATGTTGGCCACCAGCACGGACAGAGGGTACAGAGACAGGCTGATCACCATGGAGCTGACCACACCAGAGAAAAAAGACGACGCCATGCGAGAAAGGCCACGCTCCCTTAAGGCACTCGACAGGGGATCCTTCAGGCCAAAGTAGAGGCTGTTTCCTAAGGCATTTCGAGCAAGTATAGGCAGTAAGGCTCGGTAATAGCCGGAAGCTAATCTTTCAGACCAAAGCTGGACCAGGATGCGCCTGAGGGTGGGCAGATTGCGGTCATTGCTGCTGTTTTGCAGTACGTTCTGCACACGTTCGAAGGGGGTGAAAATCAATGCCTCAACCACACCTGTCCCGAGCCCGGCCAGGGCAGGAAGGGCCGTCCCAGGCAAGATTGTGTCAGCCCAAGTAAGATGCTGCAGGAGGGTGTCCTGGAGGCCGAAAAGGAGGGTCCCATTGAGTGTCCTCATCACCAGGGGCGGTGCCACACCTCGATAGAGCTTCTTTGGCCCTTCTTTATACAGCTGTGCCACCGCCTCACGGACCATGGTGCTGTGCAGCTGCTGACGGAACACCGTCTTGTAGACAGGGAAGGTGACCACAGTGGTCAGAGTGGAGATGAGGCTGGACGTCCCACCGTGCATGTAGCTATAGAACCAGGAAGCAGAGTCTGCACCCTTCTGATCCTGGTCTCCATCCCCCTCTGCAGGACACCTCCCCATCTCGCTCTCTGCACTGGTGTCCAAAGGAAAATGATAAAATAAGGAGGCATGATAATTATTTTAGTTAAATAATAGGGTTTATAAAAGCCTATTTAACTAAAAGCCTATTTAACTAACAAGAAGAAAAACAATCAGTTCAAGCACACATGGTAATAGGAGACTGATCTAGGCTGGTTTCTACAGCAAGACCACTCTACAGTAAGACCACTGGTGCACAAGAAGGAACATTACTACTAGAAGCAGGTCATTAAAACACAGAGAGACAGAGAGAGAGCAAAAAAGAAAGGGGAACAGGACATAAAGTCTTCAACTGTTTTCTTGTGAAAAATAAAATCTGAAAAATAATACTAACCAAAATGTAAAAAAAATATACAAATAAAAAAAAACCCATCTCATTTTAATCCATGTACCGTTTTCTCTCTTTCTCCGAGGCTCTCTTTCTTCCGTCATCACTTGTTAAAGGTCTGCTCGGTGGTTTCAAGGCGATCAATAGAAAACATGCTGGGCTTTTTTTTTTTTTTTTTTACATCTATTTGATTTTCGCTTTATACACCTCACCTTCCGTCGCGGCAGTTAAACCAAAGACTTTTATAAATCTAACAGATTATTTCCTCCAGTATCTCAGCCGTTTTCTCATGCACTTGTTTTTTTTTTAATCCTATATGAGGATCCCAGGCGAAGGTTTTCTGCAGCCTTGCTCTGACGAGGCAGTGACATCATCGACCGATATACAGCCGTCGCGTTTTTTTCCTCCACCTGTTTTCTGACAGGCCCCGCCTCCCGCGCGGTGATTGGCTAGTTTCACAAAATGACAGGCAAAATGTCGACTGTTCTTGCCCTGGATTGGCCAGTGGGTGTTTCCCCGATGACCCACTAGCCATTTGCAGCGCTGGAGAAAGGATTTGTCAGAATGCAGGTGGGGAAGAAAAAACGGGGTCTTTTTCATATATGACTTGGCAACATTATATGACCTAAGCTTTCCAAAAAAAAAAAAAAAAAATACAAAATAGCAACCTATAGTACAAGTGACTAAGACTAGATTAGATAAAGCCAAACCTATAAACCAACCATCAAATAATGGCTGTTAGAGTTTGAAGGGACAGCTGATTCAGCCTAATGTAGAAGTAATACTGAAACTTCATTCACATGTGGAATCTCAGTTTCTTTTTCGCTCTACCTGACCAGATACAAACCCTCACAAACACTTCTGCATCTACTCTGCTCAAAAGTTAAAAAGCTAAACCTGGTCATACAAGCATGGTGTCCCGAAGGTAGCATGGTAGCACGAAATATTAAAAATTCAACCACAAAATCTTGGCAGGTGTCACTGCTAATTCATCTTTGTATCCCCAGGAAATTGACTTCAGATATACACTATATGGACAACAGTATTGGGACACACCTCTTAATTACTGAATTCAAGTGGCCCCTTACTTCCAGTGAAGGGCAATCTTAATGGTATCCTGGTGTCTGCTCCTGTGAAACTCTCTGTAATAGCCATCTACCGTCCACCTGGACTTTTGGGCAGCTTTGTGGATGAACTGGACACACTGCTGTCTGCCATTCCTGACTATGACTGTCCATTACTCATCCTGGGTGATTTGAATATTCACCTTGACAGTCCCAGCTCAGCTGACTTTATGTCCCTGATCTACTCTTTTGACCTCAGCCTGGTTTGCAGTCCTCCAACACACAAAGCTGGCAAGGCACTTCACCGCATCCCCACTAGGACTATGCAGCTAATTGCTTCACTGTTTTGCCTCTACACATCTCTGACCATTACTTCATTCGTTTCACTATCTGCTTTCCGGAACAGTCCCCTTTTCCTATACGTCAGGTCTCAAACCACTGCAACCTCTCTACCACTCACTTTTCATCTGAGCGAGTTAAGAGCGAGTTAAGTCCGCTATCTCCCGACTTAACTCGCTCTAGCCTGCCTCACCCATGGCTGACGGAGACCATTTGAAGGCTGCAAACCAATCTCAGAGCTGCTGAGAGAAAATGGCATAAGTCCAGGGACCCAGGTGACCTCCTTTCCTCCTTCTCCTCCAGCATCACTGATGCCAAAGCTGCATTCTACAGCAACAAAATTAACTGCACCACAGGCACTCGGATCCTATTTTCTACCTTCAAAACATTGCTCTCACCTCCTCCACCTCCACCAGACACAAACCTCTCAGCAGAGGTCTTTGCCTTCTTATTCACTGTCAGTAGCCAATTCAGTAGCCAACTCTGTGATTTACACAGGGCCAATCTTTGTCACATTATGCCTACTGTATCTAAACTCCTGACTTGTAGCCGTCTTACTACATGTCCACTTGACCCTATCCCTACACAGCTCTTCCGAGCCATGTCTTCAACTATCCTGCATGTGATTAATTCCTCACTTGCCTCCGGAACATTTCCTGCGAGCTTCAAACAGGCTCAAGCCACACCTCTGCTCAAAAAGCCCTCCCTCAACCCTGCTCAAGTTGAGAATTATCGGCCCATCTCCTTGCTTCCATTCTTATCCAAAATCATTGAAAGGGCAATCTTCAAACAGGTCTCAGAATTCCTCTCTCGGAATGACCTCCTTCATCCAAACCAATCTGGTTTCAAGACCAGCCATTCCACTGAAACGGCTCTGCTATCAGTGACTGAAGCTTTAAAATCAGCCAGAGACGCAGCTCAGTCCTCTGTTCTTAACCTTCTGGATCTATCAGCCACCTTCGATACAGTTGACCACGCATCCTCCTATCCATCCTCTCAAACATGGGCATCTCAGGCAGAGTTCATTCCTGGTTCAAGCCTTACCTCTCTGAGCGTTCATTCAAGGTATATTCAAGCTCTACTTGACTTGGCTTGACTCGTGGTTGGCCCATCAGCTGCCCACCGGCATCCCCCAAGGCTCAGTACTGGGGCCCCTATTCTTTGCAATTTACACCAACTCCTTGGGCTCAATTAGCCTTGGTTATCTCTCGCCTTGATTACTGCAATGCCCTCCTAGTGGGTCTTCCAGCTTGCATCGTAAGACCCTTACAGCTGGTCTTCAACCAACCCAAAAGGTCGCATGTCACCCCACTGCTGATTGACCTACACTGGCTACCCATAGCTGCAGGAATTAAGTTCAAGTCACTAACTCTTGCCTACAGAGTGACATCTGTGTCAGCACCCAGCTACCTTAATCCTATTCCTTCCTACTCACTCATTCAGCTTCCTACTCACTCCCTCCATTCCTCCAAGGAACATCGTCTGGCTCTGCCATCCCTATGCACAAAGCAAACCCAGTCCAGACTCTTCTCTTTTGTGGTTCCCCGCTGGTGGAATGAGCTGCCTAAGCCAACAAGAGCAGCAGAATCTCTCTCTAGCTTCAAAAACCTCCTGTTCAGAGAGCATCTCCTCTCCTAGTACACTACTCTTACATAAAGATTTAGCACTTAATACTCCCCTCTAATTCTCACACTGTCCTGAAGCTTGAATGTGTCCTCATATTGTTAGTCACTTTGGATAAAAGCATCTGCCAAATGATTGTAATGTAATTTTAGACAATGCCATGCTTCTAACTTTGTGGACACAGTTTGGGGAAGGCCCTTCTCTATTCCAGCATGACTGTGCCGCAATGCACAAAGCAAGGTCCATAAAGACATGGTTGGAATGTGTTGTGGAAGTGTGCAAGAACTTGACTGGCCCACACAGAGCCCTGACCTCAACCCCATCCAACACCTTTGAGATGAACTGGAATGGAGATTGCGAGCCAGGCCTTCTCATCAAACATGAGTGCCTGACCTCATAAATACGCTACAGAATGAAATCCCCACAGAAACACTCCAAAATTTTCTCGAAAGCCTTCCAAGAAGAGTGGAATCTGTTATAACTGCAAAGGGGGGGACCTTTAAGGTGCACCCAATGCTGACAATGCACAACACAGTGTAATCTTCAAAGCACAAGGCAATGTAACAGGATGCTCTGAAGCAGACACATGTAAGTCTAAAGTTAACACGTTCAGTACCAACTGTCAGCTCCAGGGGTATAAAGCCCCCAACTATGAGGCTGGGGAACAGTGGAACTGTGTTCTCTGGAGCGATGGAGCTCCATCCAATAGCTCTGGAATCAGTTGGAGTAGTGTTTGAGATCCAGAACTAATCATCTAGCATAAGTACCTGACCTCACTAAAGCTCTTGTAGCCAAACATTACATTACATTCATTTGGCAGAGGCTTTTCTCCAAAGCGACTTACAGTTTGAGGAAACACTCAAGTTTCAGGACAGTGTGAGAACTAGAAGGGAGTATGGCAAGAAGACAGTAAATCAGGAGAAAAGATGTTCTGTGAACAGATGAGTCTTCAGGAAGTCTTTGAAGATAGAGAAGGAACAACCAAAATCTCACAAAAATGCTCCAACATCTAGGGTAAAGCTTTTTCGGATGATTAGAGGTGATTACTGCAACAGAGACAGTTTTTCTTAATTTGGTAAGAAATACTGGGTGAGCAGGTGACCACAAATTGCACATATAGTGAACAGTGCAAGCCATAAAGAGGATGCAATCCAAGCAGAGTTCCTTGCTATGTCACAACTCTTTAACAAGAAAATATTTAGCAATCTGAAATGAATTATCCAACCAAAGGAAAACAACATATTTAAAAGATGGATCCTAAGAAAAGTGTGACCGAATCATTTCAAGAAAGAAAAAGAAAAATGAAAGAAAAAAAATACAAAATGAAATCAGCAGAGTAAAAAGGAAGGGGAATTAGGACATAAACTCATTAACTGTTTTCTTGTGAAGAATTTATAAAAAATAATAATAACCAAAAAAAAAAAAAAGAAAGAAAAAAAAAAGAAAAATCTCATTTTAAACCATGTACCTTTTGCTCTCTTTCTTCGAAGCTCCGTGTTCTTCCGACATCACTTTTTAAGGGTCCGAGGAGTTTTTCCTCCACCTGTTTTCCGACAAGCCCCGCCTCCTGCGGGGTGATTGGCTAGTTTTACAAATTGACAGGCAGAAGGGCGACTGTACTTGCCCTGGATTGGCCAGAGGGTGAGCCCCCGAAGAACCCACTAGCCAATCGCAGCGCTGGAGAGAGGATTTGCCCGAATGCAGGTGGGGAAGAAATAACGGAATTTTTTTCTTGTATGACCTGGCGCCATTACAAACTTTTAAAAAAAAAAAACCCTACAAAATAAAAACCTATAGTACAAGTGACTAAGACTAGATAAACATAAAGTCAAAATAAAGTCAAACCTATAAACCAATCATCAAATAATGGCTGTTAGAGTTTAAAGGGACGGCTGATTCAGCCTAATGTAGAATACTGAAACTTCCTTCACATGTGGAATCTTAGTTTCTCTTTCACTCTACCTGACCGGATACAAACCTTCACAAACACTTCTACATCTACTCCGCTCAAAAGTTAAGAAACTAAACCTGGTTATACGAAATGCACAAATGTTCTGCAAGCATGATGTCCCAGAGCAACTCCACCTACAATATATGGACAAAAGGGGCACCTGACCATTACACTAACAGGGACTTTAATGACATTTAAATACATAGACTTTAATATGGAGCCGGTCCCCCTTTGCAGCTATAACAGCTTCCACTCTTCCTGGAAGGCTTTCCACAAAATTTTGGAGTTTCTGTGGGAATTTGTGCCCATTCATTCTGTGGAGCATTTATAAGGTCAGGCACTGATGTGGGACGAGAAGGCCTGGCTCGCAATCTCCGTTCCAGTTCATCCCAAAGGTGTTGGTTGGGGTTGAGGTCAGGGCTCTGTGCAGGCCAGTCAAGTTCTTCCACACTGAACTCATCCAGCCATGTCTTTATGGAGCTTGCTTTGTGCACTGGGGCACAGTCATGCTGGAATAGAAAAGGTTCTTCCTCAAACTGCATACACAAAGTTGGAAGCATGGCGTTGTGCCAGACAAATTCTAATGCTAATGCAGGCCAGACACCAGATTTATAAAACTGCTGGCCAACAACTAAATGCCACATTAACTGATTAAACATAATTAATGACCACAGCTACTTTAAGGTGCACCTATTGCTGACCACTCACAACACAGTGTAATCTTCACTGAAAAGCACAGGCAATGTAACAGGATGCTCTGAAGCAGCCACATGTAAGTCTAAAGTTAACACGGTCAGTACCAACTGTTTTAGGACAGTGCGAGAACTAGAATGGAGTTCTAAGTGCTAAAATCTTTATGTAGGGAGTAGGGCAAGAAGAGAAAGCAGATGCTCTCTGAATAGATGAGTCTTCAGGAGCATTTTGAAGATGGAGAGGGAACAAACAAAGCAATCAAAATCTCACAAAAAGCTCCAACATCTAGGGTAAAGCTTTTCCAGAAGATTAGAGGCAGTAACTGCAACAAGGACAGGTACAAACACCCTCTCAGTACCTTTAATTTGGTAAGAAATGCTGGGTGAGCAGGTGACCACAAACTTTTGGACATATAGTGAATAGTGCAAACCATTAAGAAAATGCAATCCAAGCAGAGTTTCTTGCTCTGTCACAACTCTTTAATAAGAACATATTTAGCAATCTGAACTGGATTATCCAACCAAAGGAAACCAACATGTATAAAAGATGGATCCTAAGAAAAGTGTGACTGAATCATTTTAGACATTTCAGAAAAGTCTTACAAATTTCATTTAAAAAAAAAGAAGAGAAAAGAAATAGACAAATGGAAGAAAAAAAAATTGAAAGGAAATCAGCAAATAGACTCAGTCAAGGAAGCTCCAGCCTGCAGAGACCCCGAGCTACAATCCCCTGCATTGACTAAAATCTACGCCAAAGAAACCAAAAAAATAAACCTCACTCACTGATACACACATTCTTCAAACAGGCATAAATGCCACCTACAGACCTCGTTTCTTTCAAATTAAGCCCCAATAAATTAAACTGTAACAAGTCATCGCAGTTGGTACACTGTAACAAAAAAGGTGGTTGTGAGATTAGGAACTCATAGTCCAATGTCTTAGCCTCAATGAAAAGAATTTAGTAAGTCTTGCTAGAATCCTGAACACAGATGAATGGTCCAATGGAGGGAGGGGACGGGTGGTGTGACTGGCGCTGTGATTTCTTTGGAGGTTGATTCCCTTTGGGGTAGGACGAAGTGAGGTCTCAGCAAGATATGGCTGCTGAGGATTTGGGGTCGCGCTCCCACTTTTTGGTAACACAGCAAATAGACAAGCACCAAGAAGGCAAGGTTACAAGGGAACATGGCTGAAGAGATAAGAGACAGATTCGCCATTGTGGGTCCTGCGAATAGCCTCAGCTAGGATCATGGAAATATCAATGACCTGGAGAAAGAGGGAGATAGAAAACATCAGAGATGACACATTTTCTTTTCCAGTACTGATATTGTAGGAGTATCGGTGGATACTTTGAAATTAGCTAACTGTTTTGAAATGAAGTATTTCAAACTATTCAAACAATCTACTAACCCACAGGAAGAAAGAGACATAACATGATAATGTGCATGCAGGCAAGATTTTCTACAGGAATAGATTTGATTCATTCTTTTTTCTCCCTCCGACATCTGATTCAGCATTTTCTGCTGATATCAGTATAAGCACTGGACTGATGCTATATCCATAATCACTGTGGTGAACAGTCTGCATCAGGCCTCAAAATTACATAGTCAGTTCAGCCCTGTAATTCTGAAGTAACTAAGGTTTAAGCCTACTATACTTAAACAAACTGCCAAAACATAGGTAAAGCACTACATATACACTTGCATTTGAACAACCCATGAAAGAACATGGACACTGGCCTATATTTATCATTATTTTAGATTAAGTGCTATAAGTGCTAATTTCAACTTTATCTATAATCATGTGGCAAAAACTAATGACAAAATAATCCCCAGTAAAGCAGTTCCAGGTTTCTATGAAGGACATTAAGGTGTCTGACCTGTATTTTAGGGCAATGTTTCATCTTCTCCTCTTGTGGAATGGTGTTGGTGACAACTACAGCCTCGAAACAAGCATTATTGATGCGAGATATGGCGGGCCCAGAGAAGATGCCATGGGTAAGGATGGCATAAACCTTGGTGGCACCTGCTGATATCAGCCTAGAAAAATAAGTGAGAAGGAATTATACCATTTTCCTTGGATCAGTAATACACATTAGTATAATTTCTGTAAAAAGTTATCTTGAAGAATCACATTAAACCAAGTAAACAGTTTAATCGAGGACACGAAACGTGGATTACTTGTCAGCCGCATGGCAGATGGTGCCACACGTGTCAGCCATATCATCAACTAAGATGGCTACACGATCTTTCACATCTCCCACCAAGACCATGCGATCCACCTCATTAGCCTTTTTCCTCTCTTTGTGAATGAGGGCAAAGTCAACATTTAGCCTGTCTGCTATGGACGTGACCCTGCCAATGGAAAAACACATTTTAGGTGCAAGTTACGTCAAAGCAAAGAAAAACAACACCTGCGTGATGGGGCACATCCCAAGGTAAATACACTAAACAAGTTTTGACACGCTGATAGAGAGCAATGCATAAATCTAACATAAAATTAAGCCATGCAGACCTTTTTGCTCCTCCAGCATCAGGTGAGACAATGGTGCAGTTCTTCCATTCAGGGATATTCTCCTTAATCCACTTTAGCACAGCAGGCTCTGCATACAGGTTGTCCACAGGAATGTCAAAGAAACCCTAAAAATTACACCACATTAGGTGAACAACTACCAGTAAATTAAATTCATGCACTAAACAAGATTAAGCGTTGATCGGATCCAGCTTCATCAAACTTATTTTGACATGGACGAGCTCACCTGTATCTGAGAAGCATGCAGGTCCATGGTTATGATATGATCTGCACCAGAGACTGAGAGCATGTTGGCCACTAGCTTGGCAGAGATGGGTGCGCGGCTCTGCAGAGAGAGGCAGAGAGAGAGAGAGAGAGACATTAAAATCATAGGTTCTGCAATGCACACATTATTACGTCAAAGCAAAAAAAAGTAAAAACGAAACAAGAAACATCTTAAATACAGATGGGGAAAAAAATAAGTAGACTATGGATGGATGTGTGTGTGTTTTCAACAGTAAGCTGTAAGCACAAAAAAAATCCTTAAATAACCACATTCCATTCATGAAAATAATCACATAAAATCTAATATTGCATTACAGAAAACAATTTGCAAAAGAGTGACCTAATAATTATGACAGGTACTTTGATCCTTACTGATAATTGTCATTTTATAAGCCATGGGATGATCACTGATAAGATACCACTACTGATTTAAAAAAAAAACCAAAAAAAAAAAAAAAAGCTTCTGTTGTGAGAAGTATCAACATGCTAGCAAATCCTCTATGATCCCAATAATAGCAAGCAGCCATTGGAGTGCAATGAAACTAACACAATTCTACATAGAAATGATTTATGTACAGTGGGGGAAAGAATTATGTGATCCCCTGCTGAATTTGTAAGTTTGCTCAGTAACAAAGAAATGAACAGT
The DNA here is from genome assembly GCA_037974445.1 of Brycinus macrolepidotus. Taxonomy (NCBI): domain Eukaryota; kingdom Metazoa; phylum Chordata; class Actinopteri; order Characiformes; family Alestidae; genus Brycinus; species Brycinus macrolepidotus. The sequence continues at coordinate 19,053,687 of JBBPCZ010000034.1, forward strand.
CTATAATTTTTATGGTAGTTTCATTT
>JBBPCZ010000034.1:19060035-19095339 GCA_037974445.1 Brycinus macrolepidotus
AGTTCTTCCACACCGAACTCATCCAACCATGTTTTTATGGACCTTGCTTTGTGCACTGGGGCACAGTCATGCTGGAATAGAAAACTGTGTCCACAAAGGTGGAAGCATGGCATTGTCCAAAATGGCTTGGTGTGCTGAGGCATTAAGATTAAGCCCTTGACTGGAAGTAATTGGCCACCTGAATTCAATAATTAAGAGGTGTGTACTTTTGTTCTTATATAGTATGTGTAAGCTACGCAAAATTTTGAAGTCTGTGGAAATCTGCTTTAAAGTGAGTTCAGTGCACTCTGTTTCGTCCTCTAGCTGTCAGTATTGTGCTGTAAATAGGTTCACTCCTCTTTCAGCACGGACCCTGTGGAAATACACATTTTAACAACGACCGTCATTTGATTTACTGACAACGGGTGAAATTTGGAATCTTTGGACAACACGTTCTATATCATGTTCAGAATGTACACTCCACGGACAAAAGTATTGGGACGCCTGAACATTACACCAACAGAGACTTTAATGACATTGCTTTCAAATGCATCGACTTTAATAAGGAGTTGGTTTGCCCTTTGCAGCTATAGCAGCTTCCACTCTTCTTGGAAGGCTTTATTTTTATGTGATGTTCAGAATGTACATCACACAAGGCTTGAGAGATGCTTCTTCACACACTGGTGATTGTGATGGTCCCAGTGATGTGCAGCCCACTTGTTTTCCTGACAGTGATTACAGTGGAGCCTAGTGGAAACTGGAACGATGTGGTTGTGACGCCAAGCGCTAGTGGGCGTGGCTAAGCGGATGGAACGTTGTGGCGCTTGGAGCGGCACGAGAGAGCAGCGCGCGGCTGGAGCATCGCCTCGTGCTCAGTTATGGAAGGAGCAGAGCTGGAGGCTGTTTACACCTTTTTCGTCAGGTTTTTCTCCCACTCTCATGTTTATCGACGTTTTTAGCGAAGTTTTACACGTTTAAAAGGTCGTGCTGTCGGAGAACGCGGCGATGGACATAGTTAAATGAGAGTCGTGGAGGAAACAGGAGTTGTGAAAGTCTTCGAGCATAATGTAGACTGTTTTCTGTCTGAAGAGGTGTATCCGCGCTTTAAACAACAACAGAGGACGTTTCCCTAACCTACTATCTCCTTTTTTGCTTTCCTAGTCAAATTCTTACTCCCTAACGTCTGTGAAAGAGGACCAGCTTTTCTGTGTCTCCACTCAGGATTTAATTCGAGCGTGAAACCTCTGTAAGTCTCCCTCCAGCTCCTGGCTGGAAGAAAATCTTCTTATAATATAGGTCTCTTTCTCAGCACAGTGTGAAATTCAGTGCCAGTCAGGCACCAGAGTGTAAGGCTTTACACTTAGGTCTCAGACTCCTTTGCAGAGTGTCTCTTTTTTTTGAAGGAGCTGGGATTGTTTCCACAAGCTCCTACTTCTCCCAGCCATGGCTTTACCTGACAACTCCAGCGGCGTTCCAGAGGAGCTTTCCTTTCCAGAGATTATTGAACTAAATGTCGGGGGCCAGGTGTACATAACCCGCTATTCTACCCTCACTAGTGTGCCAGACTCCCTCTTGTGGGAGATGTTCAGCCAGAAAAGCCCCAAAGGTTTGGCTCGTGACACCAAGGGTCGCTTTTTTGTCGACCGAGATGGCTTTCTGTTTCGTTACATACTGGACTATATGCGAGACCAGCAGCTTGTCCTGCCTGACCATTTCCCTGAGCGAGGGAGGCTGCAGCGGGAAGCTGAGTTCTTCAACCTTCCAGAGCTGGCCAAGCTGCTGGCCCCAAAGATCAGCAAACAGAACTCTCTGGGTGATGAGGGTTGCCAGAGTGATCCAGAGGAGTCGTCACCCAGCGCTGATACCGCTCGCAATCTGGCCTCTCTGGGGGCGGCAGCAGCTGCATGTTCCAGCTTGGTGTCCGGTGGTGGGGACGGCAAGCGTTCTGGTTTCATCACCATTGGTTATCGGGGGTCCTATACGTTGGGCCGCGACAGTCAAACAGACGCCAAGTTCCGGCGAGTGGCTCGGATTATGGTGTGTGGGAAGACCTCTCTAGCCAAAGAGGTTTTTGGGGAAACTCTGAATGAGAGCCGGGACCCCGACCGGCCGCCAGAGCGCTACACCTCCCGTTACTACCTGAAGTTTACTTTCCTCGAGCAGGCCTTCGACAAGCTGGCTGATGCTGGCTTCCACATGGTGGCCTGCAACTCGACCGGGACCTGCGCCTTCGCTCACGACCAGACAGACGACAAGATTTGGACCAGCTACACTGAATATGTGTTCTACCGTGAGTGAGCTCAGACCTCTGTTCCTGCGCCTCCTCCCAGCCTCCTGCCTCTCACTGAGATGGCGCTCCCTGCATTACATGTAGACGCTTTTAGATTACCACCCCAAACACCTCCATCCAGACTCTTTCCCTCAGCAGAGACCTTGCTGTGTTCAACTGCTCCCCTCTTCGAGCTAACTGCCCATTCTAACCACAGCCCTTCCCCTCAGCCAGAGACTGCTCCCGATTCATGTGTGACCTCCTCTAGCATTTCTGGCCTTTGTGAAGTACAGTGTCGTCCAGTTGACTTTATTTTGTGGTATTCATTTGCTATTAAACTGTTCTAAGTGACAAAAGGGTCAGTTGAAAGGGCTTGGAAGAGGGCTTCCTATATTCCCACTTCGGCACCACAGTGAATGATGCCACTCTTCTGTCTTCTGTCAACCAAATAGTTGGACATCTTTTAAGGCTTTTCTGGATGTTGTCCAGCCCTAATGAAAAAGAAATGTCTTCAGTTAAGCCACATTTTGAAATGTTTTTGGGACCGTACCATTAGGAGACCAGCACATAGACACGATAGCCATATTAGCCATATTAGCCATCTCTTCATGTGACGGACAGGCATGTTACTCCGAAACTTTAACGAGACTGCATGTAAATAAACTACAGCTATCACCAGAAGATTGAAAGGAATTCCATGTTTTAGTTCCAGTCAGCCGATAGCAGTTTTAGCAAGAAATTAAACTTGTGTCATACTGTTTGTGGTAATTATAATTAGGAAATGCTGTTAAACGAGAAGGGAAATTGCTTTGATGCCAGAATATGTTAGTGAGGTAAGCGCTGAGTTCAGTGAAAGAGCACAAATGAAAGGCAGAGAAGCAAAACGATCAAGACATTGCCTGAAATCTGCTCTGAAGAAAAGGCTGATGAGATGTATTTGTAGTGACGTGGAGCATTCAGTATTCTGATCGCCTACACTGTGAGAGGAGACGTTAGGCATTGCATCAGACCATATGTTGGGAGTGTGTTTATTTATTTAGTTTTTGCTTTCTTTGATTTTCTACAGCTGGATTCCAGACAACATCTTTGATATACCTTTTTGAAAGAAATCGTTTAGTTTGTTACCATGTGTGTACATGAATCGTGGTAAACCACTTTCTAGTTTTTCTTTGTAAGGACCCAATACATTCTTTAACCGGACTGTAAAAGCCTTATGTTCATTACTAATTCAGATCAACTTCAGTGCTTACTTTTGGTGACAGTTTTGCATGAACAAACAAAGCGAGAATCGTTCAGGTTACTATGAACGCTCATGTTAATGGCACACTAAACATTATAAAGAGAATAAAGGAGTGGGATGTATGTGAAACTTTAGACAAAAACAGAAATTGAGAAGAGACATTTTCAGGTACACCCTCAGGACAACCATGGCTTTGCACAGCAGTTGTTACCTCAGATCTTAAGGACAGAATTGTACAAACTATGAAGGCACAAATACGAACATAGCTCTAAACATATTTTTCACTAATAGCCCTCTTCAGTAGTAGATCCCGGCCAAAAGTTTGTCATTGTTTTACAAGCCATTGATTGCAATGACTTATTAATCATCTATTATTCTCATTTGAAATTCATGTGAAAACATTGTGTTGTAAAAGGCTAGCAATGAACTTTCACTAAGTAAGCATGAATAAAACAGCAATTATGGAAGATGTACTTTGTGATCAATGAATTTGATTACTTTTATTCGTGTTTTACCAGTATGAAACACATCATCATCAGAGATGCATTGCAAAGAGAAAATGAATAATTCAGTTAAGAACCTATGACCAAAGTGGTTTAAAACGGAAAAAAGTCAAAAAACTGGTGCGCGTTTGTTCTCACCGAATGATCTGAACAGAACATTGACTTTTTTTGCTCTGAAATAGGGTCACATGGGGATTGTCATAATGTTGCTGTGTGGCATATGTGTGCAGTTGAAGTGTAAGGGATTGAAAGAGATGGACGCAATAAAGCGTTTATCATGCATGTTTCCCCTGAGCACACTTCTCCTTCCAGTGACGAACACAATCTCTCTTTCGCGCCTGCTCTTGCTCATCCGCTTTCTCATCTTCCTTTCTCTCTGTGGTGACTTCAAAGGCTGGCCAAAAACAAGGCCAGAATAGAAACCAGGGCGAACGTATAACCGGCTCCCTCAAAGCAGATTACCCAGCCCTTGTATTCCTGTGACTAATCTAAGTAATTAACCTTCAGATTAGACTCTCAGGTGGCATGGCAAGAACCTCAGAGTTTCTCTGAAAAATAGTAGAAATATTACATTTGTTGGCCTTTGCTTGATTTTTTTGAAAGTATTTGAAGTTTCTTATCTGTCAAAGGAAATTCCCTGCTCCAATCTAAAATGTGTAGATCAGTGTGGTATTGGTCCATGTGGTATGTTAAAAAGTGTACTGAGGACTGTGTCGGTGTTAAAGACGGTGTTAAAGATGCTCGGAGGTACATGTTTTTGAAATGGAGAAAGATTATGACTAGTTGCTAGATCAGTCCTTTGAAGCCCTAAGATTTTTTTCATGTTTTCACAGTACATGCCAGTGCAGTCAACACATTAACAAAGACTTTAAGTTTATACATAGTTGTACACAAAAGGTTGGGCATCCCTGATCAAATTATTTTCTTGATATTAAGTAAAAAGAAGGTAACCACCTCCCCAAGGAACAAAATCAAATATGATATTAAAAAATGGAAGTAAAGAGAAATAGTTTATTCTCTACATTAAACAGACCTACGTATGTTTTCTGTCAGTACAAATCCCCTTTGGCTAAAACCACAGCCTCCAAATGTCTAATCATCTGTTTGTTTTTGAATTGGTAGTTTTACATGTCAGAACACATCTAATTGAGAAAGAATCAATATTCACTGGTTATTTTTGCATGCATAGCATGTTTAAGATCAAATCACAGATTTTCAATAATATTCAAATCCTGGAATGGTAAAGGCCACTTCAAAACCTTAATCTCGTCTCAAAGCAGTTAAAGGTTGATTTTGATGTATGTTTTGCATCATTTTCTTGTAATATTTTCTTTTTTAGTTTCTTCACAGGGGGCAGCTGGTGGCCTAGTGGTTAGGGAGTTGCCCCTGCAATCAGAAGGTTGTGGGTTTGAATCCCAATTGCTAGTGGCACCTCTGAGGTACCCTTGAGCAAGATACCGTCCCCACACACTGCTCCCCGAGTGCTCCTCACTGGTGGCAGCCTGCTGCTTCACTTGGTGAATGGATTAAATTCAGAGAAAGAATTTCACATTGTTCACACTGTGTGCTGTGGTGTGTTCATGCGTGACTATAAGGGGCCACTTTACTTTACTTTCACTATCAGATATAAGCTCCTAGGATTTGTTAACATTTAGTAGAATCTTTTTTAGTTCTTCTACTTTTTTTTCCCCAAACATACCATTAATGATTGTAGCCAAAGGGTTCAATGTTTGTTTCATCAGACCTCAACACTCGATTCCAAAATGCCTCTGGTTTATCTAGGTATTATCTTGTATTGTATAGCATGCTTCAGACATTGACTTTTGTGTTGAGATTACAGTTTAGATTACCTTCTGATGACCCTTCCATGTAGACGATGTTTATGAAACAACACTGCTCGGTTTTGTTTCACAAACATGGTTTTCCAGCCAGCCCAATTTTCCTGTATGTCCTTGCAGTGATACGGCGGTTTCGCTTTACATACCTGACCAGTCTTCAAAGAATCTGTCTTTGTCCTCCAGATCTTGTCTTGACAGTTTTTCTTCTTAATGACATTTCGGACAGTGAAAGCTATAACCGGGAAGTGTGTAAATATAGTTGATAGTCTTATCATGCTAGTTCCTCAGCCAGCTGCATGAATAACTAGTGTATCTGATCGGTTGCCCTTTATTTATTTCATTCATTTTGAAATAAATGATAATCTTGAATTACAGTTGGTAGAAATGTGTCACTCTTCTACACAGATGTTGTATTAATTTCTTTTCACTTAGAAAACCAACAAAGCATGTAATTTGATTAGGGGTGCCCAAACGCCCTCATACAACTGTCCAGTAAAGTTCATATTAAAGTTTGCATGTGAGGCTAGTTACCACATTTTATGCTGGAATGCATAGAACGGTTAGTAACTACACTCTTAAAAATAAAACTTTATAAATGGTTCTGCGCTTACATGGTTCTAGATCACTGTATTATGTAGAGGTTCTTTAAACCTTTAAATGTCTTTCACATTCACATATCTCATTCATAATAATGATACTTTCAAGAACCGTCCACTGAAAGGTTCTCTGGGACGCCAAAGTTTTTCTTTTATGGCAGTGCTCCAAAGATTATTTTTAAGAGTGTACACTGTAGTGCAGTAATTAGGCCATTTTTTAATTATTTTGTTTACTCCAGCACACTGGATTTGGAATGAAGCCGTGGCCGTAAGGTTAAAATGTGGAATGTTGGTTACTCTCCATAAAAGAATCCCCTTTGGGTACATAATCCCATTTTATGAGGCCATAGGTAATTGGACAGTTGACTGCTCAGTTGTTTATTGGTCATTGCTTTATTTGTTCATGATCAAGAGCTGAAAAAGGGGCTAGGATTGACTCTAGATGTGGTATTTTTACCTAAAGACTGTTGCTGTGTTGAAATGACCTGTTTGGCAAACAGCATGGCAGACCCCAGAAGACCACACCAGTGAATGATGGAAGAATACCTTCATCTAAGAAGGAAAGCTGATGAACAGATTAAGAACACTGTACCAAAGAAATAAGTAATATTTGGAGAAAATCACCATCCAAAGAAAACGGCTGAAGTCAAATGAACTTACAGGTCTGTACTGATAATGACACCGTTAACAGCAGTAGCAGGATGACTTCAGGACCACAGAAGCATCTTAACTGCTCGGATACAACCAAATATCTCAACTCAGTGGACAGGGCTTCACTCCATAGTGGAATAGTGACATCAAAAAATAATGCTGAAACAATTATGTACTCAGGGTCAAGAGATGGGATGAGACTGACCGGCCTTAACCGGCCTCCTGAAACAAACGGGAGCTGAAAATGGCTGCATTATAGACCTGACAGAGCACTGCAAGCTCCTAGATGCTATCTGTGGATTGCAGACATCAGGCCAGGATTGACTAGAAATGATTTGCAGCCGAACGCTGCAAGTATCGAACGTTAACATACAATTTTTGTCCAGTAATGTATGGCCTCCAGTGTAGAAATGTTTAAATAAAGAATGTGATTCCTATGTAGTGTAAATACTCTGGCATTCTGCACTTAAACCTCTTAGTCTCATTTTTTCATTTTGAATCAATGTGCTGGAGGACAGAGCGCTGCAGAATTGCAGCTACTTTTGAGCTGCATGAAATGCTGAATGCAGATCGTCAGACATTAACGTTTGAAGAGCTGTTGGCATTAGCATGTAGTGAGCCAGTCGACACTTGACGTCTGATGCAAAGCTACAAAATAGCAAATGAGCTTAAAAGCTGCCTTGCTTTTTCAGCCATGGATAAAAATGAAAAAAAGAAATGAAATAATTTCAAACACATTATTAAAGTACCACTTGGACGTTTTCAACCATGGGACTTTGAAGTTAATTCATTTAAATAAAGGTTTCAATTACATCTAATGATGTATCATGATGAGAAGGTTTATTAGTTTACTTATGGATCTTGCAGTCTACCTTTACAAAAACATATTTCATATTTCACATGTGACCTCATGTCTTTTTTCACACGTGAGCACACATTTTTCACATCTATGTGCTAACATTTTTTCTGTAAGGAGCAGAATAGCTGCCCTTTTCTTCGGCGTGCATTAAAAATATCCTAGCACTGTCCACTTGTCCCATCATACACGGTGTAGATGATAAAAAGGGAAGTTATTCTGGTTCACGACTGATGGATTTTTTTTTCATCACTGCCACAGAGAATTCAGTACAAAGTCATTTCTGTGGCTTTAGGCAAAAGCTCTGATACTGTCATCCTTTTGGGTACATGAATGCATATTCTTGGTGAGAAAATTACAGAACTGTGGTAGTCCTCTGAAGACCGACATATCAAAGCCTCATACGTAGAACTGTTTTTACAGTTTGCTAGCTATAGTTCCGCTGCGTACATTTCAGGAACATGTTCAAGACATTTTTTCGCCCCAACTAGTGTGATGATCTACATGACTAATTAAATCCGTTAATCAAAAGATGGCAGTGCTGTAGCTGCTGGAGGCACAATTTCAATCAGGTACTGTATGTTATCCTGTCTTCCATCACAACCTCTTTTCACTCCTTCTTTAACTCGCAGCAGTGTAAAAGAGTTCAGAGAGGCTGCTGCTTAATACAGCATGAGAGTGACAGTGTCCATACATTCACACCAATATCATACAATAGTGATAACTCAGGCAGAACTATATAACAGGCCACACTTTATATATATATATATATTTTGTCTTGTTATGTTATATGTAGCACATAGATTTTTTTTACTTCAAAAATCAACAATACATGCAATTTTACTGGGGGTGCCCAAACGTTTGCAAACGACTGAATGTTCCAATAGGTTTTCAGTTCTTTTTCTAAGTAGAGGGAGTTATTGTCTGTGCTGATGAACTCTACACTACAATTGTGACAGGAGATTGGGATAAAATATACTGCCATATTCCTTTAAGTACAATTTAAGGCTCTTTTTTTTTTTTGCAAATTTTGAGACAACATTCAACCATGCTTAGTTCGTACAAGGATTTTGCCAGGAAAGTTCTTTCACCTCTTGTTACAGCTCCTCTCTCTGGTTGGATTTCCTAACCTGTTCTGAAGCCAGATAGGTCACTGGATCGCTCCCAAGACACCAAGTCAGGGACAGAGAAATGGTGTAACACGGTGCTCTATACACTCTTAAAAAGAAAGTCTCTCTTTAAAGCAATGCCAAATACTTAAAAAAGGATTCTCTAAGGATTCCACAGAAAAAACAATGCTTAGATATATAAGAACCATTAGCTTAAAGACAGCATATACATTTTTGCAGTCTATCCTTACAAAACAAATATTTCATATTTTTCACACATGAGCATGATTTCACAGGTGATGTCATGTTTTTTCACATCTATGTGACAAATAGCATGTGAAGTGTATCCTATGCGCATGTGTTTTTTTCTGTAAGTGCCCACATGGCTGCCTATTTATTCACTGTGTATTAAAAATATCCTAGCACAAGAGCCCATATCCCACATTTTTCTTTCATTTTATTTTTCTTCTTAGAATATTCTTCTTACTTCTTAGAACTAAACAGGCTGTTTTTTACTGTTTGTTTAATTCTGACATATGTAAATTGCCTCTGTTGTGGTTGGTTGCCTAGTGTTGTGCTTCATTCAAAAACTAGAGCAGACCAAAACACTTCTTAGCACTTTGAGCCGACTTGGCGGAGCAGAGCTGCTTAAGGGCACGTATATGTAAATGTATCGTTTTTTGTGACATCACAAAAACAATGAATTCAGAATGGGCTGTCTTTACAGCATTTGTGGAAAACACTGGGTGGGGAATAACTGGTACATTTTGAAAGCTTTCAATTGTTATGCAACATCTTAAAAAAATAATGCAAGTTTTTATTGGGGGAAAAACAGGTAAAATTCAGTTTTCTACAGTATGGGCCCTTTAAATGGTCTTATACATGGTTGAATGTTTCCTTTCTGTGATGGAGAACCTCTTGTATCTGGTTCTTTAAAGAAGAAAAATGGTTCCAAAGGGATCCACTATTGTTAGTCAAACAACAAAGTCTTACAGCTTTTTTCCCTGCAAGAACCCTTTTGCTAAGGGTTCAGAAGAAACACTTTTGGTTCCCTGAACCTTTCAGTGGATGAGTTACAAAGAAGTAGCTTTATAAATGAAAAAGATGAGTGGAAAGAATCTATTTACAGTTTAAATAACACCAATTAAAGGCTTCCTTTAGAACCATAGACTCAATTCCAAAATGTTTTAGGAACATTTTTATTTAAGAATGAAGAATTTACAGGGTACTGTGGACTGTCAAATATCTTGAAAATAACATTGCAACAAAACACGCGAATAATGAATGAAATCTAGTCGACCAGCTTGCAGCCTGTGAGTAAGCTGCAAACGATTTTATTCATTGTTAACCGCGTTATGGAGCAAATGTTTCGTTAAGCCTTCAGCATACGTAATGTGTGGAATGCGCTTGAGAAATCCTGCCTGCTGGAAATTATTCCATTACGGTTTCACACTTTTCGTTATGAGAGCAAACACAGATGTTCTGCTCATTCTCACGATTGCACTGATTCACAGGTGCGGTGGGCCACTGAGGGGAATTGCGGAATTACCTGTGTAATGTCTAGCATGGAGGTGTCATGGCTTTGTGTACTGAGAATTATTTTCCTTTATTAAGTGTGTGAAGGGACGTTGCCCTACTGTTGCCCTACTCAAGCTGCACATACAGCATCTGAACTGACTTTTAGCACGGTCAAATGGTCGAACCTCCACAAACAGCAGCGAAAACAAACACAAAGCAAAGTGGCTTCTGCCTCTGTCAAACTCGGTCATATTCTTTAAGGAGAAAGAAGGGAGGAAAGGAGAAAAAGAGGAAAGAAGGAAAGAAGAACAAAGACTGAAAAGGGGGAAAAAACAGCGAAACATCAGGGTAAATTTTAGGGAAAAGTACATTTCTCATAGCAACTCTGAATACAAGCTACACCGAGGAAGGTCAGACAAACGCGCCTCCCTTCTTATTACTGATCATTCACTGGCTCTGTATGAACATGTGCACAAGTCAGTGGGTCCAGCCTTACCTGAAGACCTGCCGGTTTTTTTCTTCATTCTTCCTCTTGCATGATTAATCTGAAGGTGCAGATTCCACAACAGCCGTTATTAATTGATTAATTGATGCAATCATATTCAGCAAATTCATTTTTTACTATTGTTACATTTTGCCAGGGACAGCAAACGGTCATTAACACTAGTATTCAAAAGTGTTCAATGAATGAATGAATTAATGAAACATAATTCTACAAAAAAAGACATGCTTACATAAAATAATTTTTAAATGGTACTACTCCACACCTTAATTTATTTTAGTTTGCAGGAAGCTGTAGAAATGTAGAAAGGTTAAAACCTTTGAGCAGTAGTGATACGTGATTGTCGTACCAAAATAATCAAATAAAATCAGTTACAAGTAAAATTGTTTCTTAAAGGACTGTAACCATAAGAGATTTAACTCAGGTTTGGCGCTAAAGTCAAGATTAAGCTTTTTGTGTCGGTGTTTCCCTTTTTGCATTCTGGTCAGGAGCCTTGTTGTCGCATTGTACATGAAAGTGTGGGTGTGTGTATGGGAGGCTTGGGGGGTATTTATAGGTATCCAGGCACCATGCCAGATATACACCTTATTGCGTGGCTCTTGAACAAAGGCAGGTCCTCCAGTCACTTAATCCCTCCACAGGATCTCCACTCAAACTGTTTGGAGGTAGTCAGAGGGCACACTGCTCTCAGGACTGGGAGGGGGAGCGGGGGAGATGCTGAAGTGGGAATTTTTCTAATTAAAGGAGAGCCGAAGGAGGAAGGGTGAAAGCGATCTGCGGTGGGACTGGGTGATTGGGGCGGGACGATTTTTCAAACAATTCTCTCAGTCTCCCTGTCATCCTGTTTCCCTTATTACCAGTCATGCAGATTTCAAGGCCAGCGAAGTAGCATGTGTCTGTTTAACCGAGCATCAAACAGATGTCAGGACATTTCTCTCTCTCTTTCTCTCTCTCTCACTCTCTCACACTATACATTAAAACAACATTAAATCTACTGAGAGCTGGAGTGAATAATATTGATTATTTCGTTACAGCAATATTAGTCAAGGGATGGGATATACTAGGCAGCAATAAACAGTCAGTCCTTGAAGCCGATGTGTTGGAAGCGGGAAATGTGTAAGGATCCGAGTGACTTTGACAAGGGCCAAATTGTGAATGATTTACCGGGTCAGAACGTTACCAGAACGGCAGCTCTTGTGGGGTGTTCCCAGTAATAAGAAGAAAAGTGGTCCAATGAAGAATAGGAATCGGAATCAGAAAACTTTATTGATGCCGGAGGAAACTGCTTATGTTAAGACTGCTTATGCTATATGACACTATGCTATACGCACAATGCTGGGGTATAAATACTATAGATAAGTAACTTACAGTTAAGTGAATTTGTAATGACAAATTATGGTTGAGAGTATGCTATCGCGCTTGTGAACTAGCGAGAGGGTCATGGGCACAGAAAAGCTACTGTAGCCCAAATGACTGGAAAAAAAATAATGCAGGCTATGATAGAAAGGTGTCAGAACACACAGTACGTTGTAGCTTGCTGTGTATGCGGATGCTGACCCCTGTCCACTGCAAAAAGCACCTACAATGGACATGTAAGCATCAAAACCGGACCGTGTGGCAGTGGAATGGAATGGAATGGAGCTGGCCTGGTCTGATAAATCACATTTTCTCAATTCCACCTGAACCTCTCTTCGTGTCTCTCTCTATGGCTCTTTTTCTTCTTTATCTCTCTCCTGTTCTCTCTGTACTTCTCACCTATTTCTCTCCTTCTTTCTGTATATCCCTCTCTCCGCATTACCTTCCTTTTCTCACTCTCTGCCCTCTGCCTCACTCACTCACTCACTCACTCACTCGCTCACTTGCTCACTCACTCCCAGTCCCCCCCCCCCACCTTTCTCCAAGAAGAGACTGCATTGCGCGGCAGCTCGCCAGCAAAGCTGAGCTTAATACAATTTTGCCCTCTAAAACCGCTGAGCTGTAATTACACTGTGCCCATTAATGTTGTGATTAAAACCATCCCTGACAATGCAGCGGCATGAAAGAAACAGGGCGTACCAAAGGGAGTGAGCGCAGCCTGGGCCTGCAGAGATGAGGGAAGACAGGAGAGTGAGAGAGAAAAAGCAGTGCAGCGCGAGAATCTTTTTTACCTTGCGCTACTGCAGCAGAGCAGGGAGTCACCTTCGCCATCTGCCCACTCCGGGGTCTAATCTTCAGTCTAATTATCAATAAGCTCTGGAGGACTCTGTCCTCGGTGGCCCGACCCGAGCAGATTTACAAAGCTGAGCAGCTGCCCATTGGTCCACAGACATAGCGGTCAAGATTTCGAACCTACTCAGGGGCGTTTCTAGACATAAGCAACCTAGACGCAAGTCACCCATTCCCCAGTCAACAAAAAAGATGGCCACTCCCACATCCCTCCCCCTTCACCATATTCACTATGACATCTGTTCTTGTGAAAAACTCAAAATTTATTACAAAACCATTTAAAAAAAATAAGGACAAAATGTTGATTGTACATTTCCTGCAGTTCCTGACACAATTTTTTTTGAAAGCTTGACATGTCATATTTGTTGTATCTCCAAAACGGTATCTTTAGCAGAGACGGAAAAACTGCAGGAGAAGAAAAAACATTTTTCATAATTTATAAAGGATATTATGTAAAAATGGAAATTTGGATCGTTTTTATTGGTCCATTAATTGTAATTTTGTTCTCATACACTGTAAAAGACAACTGGTATTTTTTTAAGTATGCGAAAAGAGGAAAAAAGGCCATCAGATTATCGTCCTAACAAATCCATATGTGAGCTAAATGTATGAGAGGGACAGTGGCTGGTGTGTGGTGTGTTTTTTCTATCTTCATGAAGCAACAAAGTGATTCAGGAGAACAGGAGTTTATGAGGCTTATCATTTCCTGTCTTTCTCCCTCTCTCTCTCTGTCTCTCTCTCTCTCTCTCTCTCTCTCTCTCACACACACACTCACGTACACACACACACATACATACCAGCCACATGATGAAGACTGGCGTGCGCATAATTCCTTGGGAATCTGTCACACTATGGGCAGGTGCCACAACACTGGGAAGAAAACAAAATGAAGCAAAAGAGAAGTATTGGCACAGTGGGTCTAATTACCTACTTCATTGTTTGCAAATACATATGGGAGAATTTAGACATGCATCACCCAGCGGGAGCCAAAAGATGAGTGAGTAAATAAATAAATAAATAAATAAATAAATAAATATTAAAATAAATAAATAAATAAAGTGGCTATAGTCACAACTGCTCTAATTTCTGTCTTGGTTCTTATTATTGATTCTCTCTCATTGTTCATTTTATCAGCTCCTCTTTCCATACATTTGAACTGGAGTTTACAGTCACAGACTGCAGTCCATCAGTTTCCCTGCATCAGTTGTAAGCCATTTACCCTTTAATCCATTCCTCAGTGGTTAGGATCCCCACAGGACCACCAGTGAGCAGGAATTATTTAGGTGGTGGGTTATTCTCAGCACAGCAGTGACTCGGACATGCTAGTGGTGTTAGTGTGTGTGTGTGTGTGTGTTGCACAGTGTGGCAGTGCTGCTGGAGTGTTTAAACACTCTGTCCACTCACTGTCCGCTCTGTTAGATACATCTGACCTGTTGGTTCACCTTTCAGATGAAATCTTCTTGAAGATAGTTAATGATAGATCTGTTAGTCTTTCATCAGCGGTCAGTTTCTGACTATAGGGAACTATTGGCTGAATATTTTTGTCAACATCTATGCCAATATTACATAGCAGGGGTTGTTCCATGTATGTTCATTTGACAAGATTTTGAGTCATTTTGGACTATTTCCCATGAAGCACTGCTGGGGACATCTCTTCTTGATAAAAACAGTTGTGGCACCGGGTCTCCTTAGTAAGTTGTGGCGCTGCTTTCTTTTTAGTCACCAGCGGACTCTTGGTTGACACAATACAGAGAGCAGAGTTTTCAATTTGTCTAGAAAGGGAGAACATTTAGTCCCGACAGCAACAGCACCAGGGGCAGCTGGTGGCTTGGTGGCTATGAAGTTGCCCCTGCGATCAGAAAGCCGTGGGTTCGAATCTCAGGACTGCCAGTGGCACCACTGAAGTACCCTTGAGCAAGGTACCGTCCCCACACACTGCTCCCCGGGCGCTGCGTGGCCTGATGCCCACTGCTTCACTTGGGTGCATGGGTTAAATGCAGAGAACAATTTCTCACTATTCACAAAGTGTGCTGTAGTGTATTTACATTTGACAAAAAATGGTCCATATGCACTTTAATTCTTTTATAATAAGCGCACACTCAGACTCTGCCTAACTCATTCACCTTGTATCTTCCATAAAAGCTTCCGATTACCCCTCAAACATACTGACAAATGTGAAATAAAAACAAAGCGTAAATCAGAAACAAGAAAAATATCAGTTCTTAGGCTAAAGACATGCGCTAACGTTTCCCAACACTGATCTTTTCAAAGCACTTTCTTAAGTCATTGGGGGGAAAATGAGTGGGGGGACATAAAACAGGACTGTAAGGCTCCATGATGATGAGGCGTAACCATAGAGACAATAGGCATAGTTTTTACTTTGAAAAGCTTCCCACATCCCACACAAGGTTACCTCACAAGGCTCTTAGCCAGCGAGAGCTGAACTGATGATCTTCTCACATGGCTCTCCAGGCATTCATTTACGCAACTGAGCGCGCAGGGGTGTCTGCTCTTGCAGACTGGTCCCTGAAAGGATGCTGTGGCTAAGAATGGGCCATTGTTCCTCTCTTATTTCTAGGAATAACGGAACAAGTGAATTTTGTATGACCACAGACAGTTAAAACAAGCCATCAGCATTACAGTTCCATTTAAAAAAAAACCTTGGTACTAGCAACAACATGAGAAGTTGTACTGAGGGGTTCGATTTTCCGTTGTGACATCCTGCACTGGCTCTGATGTTTGAAACAAAGGAGTCTTTAAAAATTCTATTATCAGTACAAACAGTCAAGTCAAATGCATTTCCAAAGCATGTTTTGAAATAGACAAAGCTCACCAGAGTCATGGAAAACTGCTAATAATTAAAAAAAATAAATAAACAAGATGAATTGGAGAAATACAAATTAGTCATAGAAAATCACAAGATTAAATAGTGTAGATCAATTTATAAGGTAACTGGACATTTCAGTGCACAGTTGAAGATCTCATTTTAATAAGTAAACTCTTAAAAAATTAAAAAATAAATTAACAAAATAAATGGATAAAAAGTGCAAAATATTTATCGTACGACATCTTGACTGACACAAAAACAGCTATTAAAATAGAAATAATAATAACACCACCACCAACAGAAAACAATAATACTAGTAATAATAGCAACAACTACATAATTGCATATTTGCAAGCCCCTTGAGATTTGGTCCTGTTTGTCCCACTTTTAGCAAGAAATGGTCCTGTTGATGTGCAAAATAAAGTTAAACACATTACATGGCAAATCTTTTAGAAAAAAAACATTTTACATTCCTTGCTGCGCTTATATTGAAAAGTAATAGTGTAGTATCTATTCTCTAAGTTCTTTGATGACTCTGATGGTCCCAAACATAAACACATACACATACACATACACACTTACACACACACACACACACACACACACACAGACTTGTAAATGATGGCCTGGTGCTGGTGACACATTAGTATTGCTAATAGCAGTAATCATGGTGCTGTTAAAAATGTGCCACAGACAACAGATGGGCTGCCTGGGTAAAAAAAAAAAATGCAAAAGATGCTAGAGAGCGCTTTCATATTTTAGCAGAGTGACAGGAAAATGGAAGAGTATTTTCCTCTTTACTCCATAAGCCTCGACAGAAATGTGACCCATCCCCCCACCATCTTCTCTTTTCAGTAGATAATTCCACTGGCACTCAAAACCCCCCACACACACCCACGTCTAAAGCCTACGAAAACCCGCACGCTACCATTATGAGGTTCAGAGAAAACGAGCGCTTGAAACTCGGCTTCACATCCAGCAGTAATGCTGCAGGCCTATATTTACAATGCCATTCAGCGAGTCGGGTGTCAGCGCATGAGCAGGTTACAGAGGAGAAGAGTATCCAGTCCAGTGAGGGCAGGAGAAGCGTTAGTGTGCGTGTGTTTGTATAGCATGGAGCCTGATAAGTGTGTGCCACTGCTTGAATAAAAGCAAATCCTAAGTGCTTCCTCATAACTGGGGGCTGTATTACTCCACTGGAAAAAAAAAGGGCAGATGCTGACTTAAAGTGAAAGATTTTGACTGATGGAGAATATTGCTTTGGTTCATCTGAACTGTCATTTTACTTTGTTTCGTTTTACAGTCATTTCACAGGCACCATTTCTCAGGGGGGGATGAAGGAGTCACAGAAATTATAACTAAAAAGGATCTATATATGGAGTTATAATAAACTCAATAGTAATAACACCCCTTTCCCTATACCCCAGACAATTAAATTTGATAATTGTTTGGGAGTAAACCATGACAATAGTGTTGCTTTTTTTAAAAACATAATGCTAATAATTTTAGTCATTTTAGCATTACTGATGTAGTGTCATGTCGGGTTCTCTGTAAAGACGCACTGCAGGACCAGCGTTAGTTTTACTGACAAAGTCTTTAATGAAACAGAACACAGGAAAGAGCTCACCGAGCTCCCAAACACTGGTACGACGAGGTTCCAGGAGAATCTTCACTCCTGCATGAAAGAACCAGAGCTGGGGTTCTGTAATCCACACGGCTCCGAAGAGATTCCAGGAGATCCGTCACTCCTGCATGAAAGAACCAGCCGGGGAATGCCAACACCTCACGCCTGTTCAAGCAGACACACACAAAGGTTAAGTACTTCTACAAAGACACATAAGAACCTGAACATGAGCCCAGCAGAGTGCTGTCTGCTAGTTGGATATGGGTTTGGGTATGGGCTTGGATCTGGGTGACCACACGCCGTTGCTCTGTCACGGCAGTGCTTTTAAACATAAAACACATGGTCATGTCATCAGGTGCCTAGCAACCCAGCTAATGTGCACATTACTAACACCTGGGTTGTTAGACTCCTGATGACATGCTAAACACAAGTGGCCTAACACAAAACCTAAACTAATGGTGGCCTCCAGTAGCCAAAACACAGACCTGACATGTAGTAAATATTGATTCAAGTATTTTGTTGCCCTTACCTCCATTCTAAAGAAAACGTGATTCATCCAGAGCAGGAAAAAAGAAGCGTAAACATTCTCTGACTTCTCACTGAAGTTCCCCCATACTGAACTAGTTGCTACGAGTAACAGTATGACGATTATGGGATTTAGCACAGATTTTGACATGGTAATCTATTTAAAAAGCCACTTAAGACACAGGGTTTGGCATGCAGTAGGCTTCACCATAAAAAGGCCGCGATTTACCCTCATTTGACGTCTATTGCACTGTGTTCACATACATAGACAGTTCCATACATTTTTAATGAATGTGATGTTTGATAAAGTAAAAATTTAATGAGCTTTAATGCAGTTCTGAGTAACATAAACATTGGATATGTATTGTAATTTATACATGAAAACAGAAAAACCTAGACATTTTCACAGTCAAACCCACCATACCATACCACACCACACCATAGTAGGACTTATTTAAGTGATGTAAGTGTTGTACCCTACTATTTTCCTTGAGTATAGGGTTGGTTTTGTTTTAGACCCACCATTAAACTAATGCATTCCTGGGGTGAGGTTACATGTATTTGGTTATATTTTTGCATATTTCCAAAAGCTGGATGCACAAAAGAAGTCCTGTTCATTCCCTCCAATGTTCACAATGTTATGTCCTTGAATGACTTGATAAACAAAAACAGTTCATATCCTATGTTATTCGATCCTATCTTTGTTTTTTTTCCCCCTTAATATCTGCACTCATAGTACTTTTATGTTTAGAGGTAAAATGTTCTGTTTTCCATCACTTTATGATGGAAGTTTGATGTTGCTTTTACTGCTGGATGTATTGTGATAGTTTCTGAGTGTGTGTGTTCAGAACAGAATTTACATCGCCAAGGGCTTATTTTTTATTAGATTCATCAGTGTGACCATGGAAGACGATTAAAGTGTGTATAATCCCATATATTTCTCTTTCCAAAAGGCAAGTTATTTTTTGCCTTGCCACTAAGGAGTTAAACAGCCTGCTAAGACTTCTAGTATATATTTTAGGTTGACCTGACTGAATTATTTTATATATTTTATATTATTTTATGTCCATGGCATATCATCTGAGAAGAAGACCCGAACCGCCACTAACTCATTTGACACAGCACTAACATAAACAAACACCAGAGCTTTCCCCAGTAGCAGTCTTAGAAACTCTTTCATGCCCTCTTGCTTACCATACCCACTTTTCCTCACCACCTGTTTTTCCTCCTTTCACTTTGTGAGGTAGAACTCCAATCCTTTTCCCAGCCCAAACTCTGCTCACCTCAGTCCCAGTGGCCGCCTCTATCTCAGAAGCCAGGGTGACAACAAAGCTGCTCTTGACGTGCTTGCTTTCTCTGCCAGCGGCACCAATGACAACACTTTGATAAAAAGAACAAAAAAGAGGAGAATGCATTAAAGTATTCTGTGTGAAGCCTCCCTGACCACCTACAATCCTTGTTCAAACAGATCTGCAGCCCACCGGGAACAACCTCAGCCTCTGTGGTGCTACATTCTTCTTTCTCACTCTCATTTTTTTTGGTTTCCCACGCAATCAGAGAAAACTATTTTGAGCCAGTCATTTGTTTTATTTTTTCGGTTTCGAAAGAAATTAACACATTAACACACCCTGTGTACGGGATTTATTAACCTAAACTTGACTGATTCTTTTTTTTTAACTTGTTCAGTTGCTTGTTTTTATTTGGTAAAGGGTAAATTTGCATGCCAGAAAAGCAGAAAAACATGGAAAGTACGTACACATGATAAATACACATGAATGCATATAAGTACACATGCTCACTGTGCAAGACAATGTAAAAACAATGCAAACTGCACGATCAAACTGCAATATTTAAACACAATGGTATATGGGGACAATATGTTCTGCTGGGAGAAGTTACCTGTGGAGCCTGATAGAAAAGATCTTCAATAGCACTTCTTAGAGCAGTTTGGTTGAATGAGCCAATGGATAAAGCTGCCCTTGGTTGTAGTGTGGAATGGTTGGTGTGGAATGGTTCAGAATGTTGGAAAAATGTTTACATTCTTTTGTGTCTATCAACAGGTGACAAAGTATCATCCGCACCATGTATTTGTGACACTGAAGATGTAGACAAGCCAGGTGACCAGCCCGTAGAAGAGCAATGCAAGGACATTATCAGTGTTGACCCAGACTTGCAAGACCTGCCTCCACTGGATCCTGTACCCCCTCTGTCCCCTCAGGACAGCCCTGATCTGCCGCTCCCTCCACCTCCGCCTCCAGTTTTTGATCCCTCCACACCACCTCCCAAACCTCGTCCCAATCTTCCTATAAACCCTCCTCTGAGCCCCCCTCCAATACCTACCATCAGTCCTGCAAGGCCCACTACCCTGGCCCTGAAGACCCTTCCCCGTCCAGTTGCCACCAAAGAGAACGGCGGACCCCTAGCCCATGATCCAGAGGAAGAGGAGAGGAAGATGATGGAGGAGGAGCTGAAGAAGTGCATTGAGGATTTTCGCAAGATCCGCATTCCCAAACTCTTCCCTGACCGCAAGAGGCATTGGCAGAATGATCTCCTCAAGAAGTACAACGCCTGACTCTAATGGCACAGGAGCGACTGGAACCAGTCGCTAATACTGCAGAGACGGTGCAAACTCATTCTTGGACACTAAGACCACTTTACTCTCATCACAAACAGACAGTGCTTGCATAGGCAGGGCAAGAACTTTACACATTTTTTACTGGTAATGTCCTACAAATCATCATATCACTTACAAAAAGTATTAAAGTGAGATCGAAATCACCGTGAAAACACTAACCACAAACTTGATGCAATCAGGAGAGATTTTAGAAAAACTGAAGGTAGTCAATTGATTGTTTCAGGTGTTTTCAATTGATTCTGGTTTGTGAGGCAGTCTAACTGATAGTATCATACTTAAAAATAAGAATCAGGACCACCAAGGGTTTGCAAAAATACACTAAGTAACAACCTTGATTTCCTGCTTTCAAAAGGGTTTGGGGTAGTAGGTGGAGGGGTGGAGTGGGATGAGTGACTGGTTGTGCGCTATTCTGTCTGGATTTTGGTTGCAAACCATAGCATACAGCTGAGCAGATGGTAGTCTCACTGGTATGAGGCTAAATAAAGTGAATATATTTAAAGTGCTATTAAATGTCTAAATTATTAAACTTGTCACATGAGCATTGTATAGATTGTAGTCATTAAGAAATACTGTTACCCATCCCACTAAATATCTATTGGTTACAAGATGGTGCAGTCATAGAAGAATGGATGTAGATGCATTTCTAAAAACACCACCACGTTTATATGATATTAGAATAACATTTCAAAAAGCAGTGAACTTTCAAATGGCTTAGAATGGAAGAGCCAGCAGATCGATCATGCACTCGATCATCCGAAGCAGAGTAATTGAAGCAAACTCATTATTTCACAGCAAAGCAATTGATAGAAGCTCATTATTTCACTTCCCCAAGACAGGTAGAAGAGAAAGTAATTGGCTTAACCATGTTTGCTTTTCCTTTTTGTTTGAGAATCTTGCTAAATCCTGCTTACTTGATTTCAGGCCTTTCTACATGTTCCTTGGACAAGCCAACAAATACTGCCCTTGCAACCATTTCAGTTTTAATTATGGAAGCACCATATGTCATTCGACTTCTAAACACTGCAGGCCCAGTCTCCCCATTTCTAATACTTGTGTAGATTCACAGAAATGTACTTTTACTTGTATACTCTGAGCACATGGGAAAGAACATCACATCATAAGAAACAACAGACTCTTCCTTGCAGTTGGGAAAGAGACCTAGAGGTTAAGAGCCACAGGCAATTTTCAAGCTCGGTGCAAGAGGACCACTCCCGGGAGAAGGTTTTTCAGTAGCTTGAAAGTACTAAAATCTCCTTTTGAGGCTGGCAGAGAAGCACTATCTGATTCCCTTCCAAAAGCTTCAGAGAACAAACTTTCCCATCTCTGACGATCAATCCATTGCAGGATCCACTGTCTTCCTCCAATACCGCAACTCATCAGTAACTATTGCCTCATCAGCTCGTTTCTTCCATGACGGGCATCAAGCCCCAGTTTGAATTAGTATGCTGGCTGGTCTCCCAGCGCAACGCTGGGTCGTTAGAGGAAAGTACCATCAATCAGTGGCCTGCTAGAGAAGGCGAGAACGGCACTGGGCATGTTTCACATACTCAATCAATAATGCACAGTCAAAGACAAATGCCTTGTGTATGTGCCGTACACGCCCAGACCTCCTAACATACAAACAGTACGTAGAAATACTAATCAGCTTATTGATTTTTTTCAGTCATTTCTGTACATTCAATTAGTGGACCGCCCTGAATGGTGGTGCTTTTTTGTTTTTTGTTTTTTAAATCGAACACTGCTTTCCAATGCAGTCCTCATTGATGCCTGGCTGATCCACATGTTTATTAACTTCAATTGTATTTGTATAGCTTTTCTTTCTTTCTTTCTTTCTTTCTTTTTATCGTCCCAAAGCAGCTTGACAATATTTTAACAAGCCAATATTTTATGGAGCAGGCTGAGACAGCGGCAGGATAAAAAATCTCTAAGAGCATGTGTAAAAAACAATAAGAATCAAGATCCTCCCAGGCATTAAGATTCATCGCAGGTAGCCTTCACCTGGTTCAGGCGTACAGAGCACTGGAGCAGACTGAAAAAACATGGACCGGCTAGGCATCACCGTTAGGTCCATCTCTCCGCTTTGAATGTTCAAACGCCAATGGTAACTAAGTAAAGAAATCCATCCGATGAACAGTGACTGCTGAGTCAGAGTTTTTGAACTGGCTATAGAGAATTCACTTTGTTTTTCTGCTGACACCGAGCATCAAAAACCCTTTCGCTTTCTCCTCAGAAGTCTGCAAACTATTTACATCTAATTATTCGGCGGCATGTCATCCTAAAATTCACCAGCAAAGTCAGTCCTTGTGAAGTGAGAACTCATTTGTACCTCAGAAGCTGCCCACTTTGCAAGAACTTTTTGAGATTTCTGAGCTTCTGCAGCTCACATACTAGCATATTCCCTGTCATTAGGGATCTAACAAGATCCCTCAGGGTCCAACCTTGTTTCATGTCATTCCAATTATATTACTTGCGGTTCCTAATACTAGATGACTGCTATCACGATTTGTTACAAATAGCTACAAGTTAGGGTCGGGAGCTTGAATATAAATTTATGTGAATCTTATCTCTCTGTCAGAAACAGAATGATGTAATGGCAGTCCTTACTTTCACTTTATCAGTGACTCTAGAATATTAATTCTCAGAAATTAGAAGCAATGATGATAGGCTACACCCCAATCCAGACAGGGTAAGATTAATTTCCTCTAATGTAAATCCACAAATTAACTAAATTTTATTGTGTTCTGTGTACCCCCCCTTATCCCTAAGCCCTACACATAAGGGACCTCTATATAATCTGGTGGTTGTATAAAACATGGGTCCTTAGACCTTCAGACTTATGAGAGCAAAAGACAGAGGGAGGGAGAGAGAGAGAGAGAGAGAGAGAGATCCAGTATAATGAAGAAGACCGTCCTCTTCACAGCATTACCAGTTCCATTTGCATCATTAAAACCTGCTCTTTAATCCTGTGCCTCTACTTTAATCTCCTATTTCTGCTCGCTCTCTCTCTCTCTCTCTCCCCTTACCTCATCAATCAGTCTCCCTCCATTGGGACCAGGCATTCTGTCTCACACACACATACACAAGTAAGCCGTTATTTAGCAATCTCATAAAAGAAATATGACGCACATTTGATATCTGCAGTGATGCTACAAAGATGACGCGAGTTTTGCAGCAGATTGGCCGACCTTCTAACACAGCAAACCAAGTCATCTTATTCAGCTTAAATTTGAACAAAACACAAGCGTCATCCGCCCGTTATAACCCTAACTGCCATTCATTTTCATGTTAGGTCGGCCTGCAGCCTCACAGTATGAACATTTGCTTGAAAGCACTAAAGAAAACTGCCTCATGGTAATCCTTTCGTGTTTCATTCGGTGAACTTTTTTTTTTCTTTCGCTTCATGAATAGCAATGAGTCCCCTACTGACTTACAGTGTTCGGCAGGCTATGCCATCTGCTGTCAGCGTTGTGGCCTGGGTTGTAGAGCATGACTTTAATGGGCTTTAATCTTCAGAACAGCAGCCAACACCAAATGGCTTTTGCCCTGGCACCGGACACTCAAATGGGGCTGCACCCAGGGAGGGCGCGGAGGTCACTGGGGCCTGACGGAAAGCCAGCAGATATCATCTTTGCAGGGACATGTACAAATGTGCTGCTACACTTGATTTCATGTTAAATTCTTTTGCTGGACCAGCTATGCCTCACTGATCAGCTGAAAGGTTTTTGGATATCAGCCGGAAAACTGAATTTAAGGGTGAATTTATTTCTTTTTACAATGACACATGTCGGACGCTGTAAGAAGACTTTTTGTGAATTTCTTACATTTTTTTTATAACTGTAAACAAGAAGAATGAAATATGTCACTTAAAGCATGTCTAGGTGAGCTGAGGTCCATTGTAAACTAACTGTTGAAAGAACGCTAACTTTTGTGACTGTGGGGGAAAAAAGAATGAAATACATGAATATGCTTAAAAGAATCTAGGCAGTCTTTTCTAAAATCACGAAGACATTGCGAGAAAAAGGATTTGTATGAATGTATGCAGTTATGTGTGACTATGCAGAAGAAGAGTAAAATGTGTCACTTAAAACCAGAGGGGGGACCAAACAAATACTGTCTATACAGTTCATTTGTTTTCAGTTGGATGATGTTTTTATTTTTATTTTGCTAGTTTTATAATACTAGGACAGTACAATCAGTCAGTAACATTTTGATTTCCAACGGGTGGGACCAGTTTTGTGAGGGTAAAAGTCACTTTAAGCCTCACAAAGTGAGGCTTCATAAAGCGGCAGTCCCGCCCGTGGGATTCTGTCAGACGGTAAACAGGGGCAACCCCCTTCCAGGGCTCTTTACTGAAGGAATGTTACAGAGCTTCAGATAACGCATGGAAGGACTTTTACAAGTTTTAGATGTCTGTGTTTAATCTAGAATGGCCAAAAAATGTTCCCGCACAATATCTGTGGCATAGTGCTAACATACTACTATAATTTAATAGGAGCACAAACAGAAATGATCACAGTGGTGTGTTTTTCCTGGGTTTTGACCAGCCCTTACTTAAGGCCTAGATCTAATAGTCATGGTTTGCCACTGCTTCAAACAAACGTGCTAGAGCGTGAGGAAAAAAGGTTATTTGCCATTTAATATATACCCTATATATACACAGACTAAGGTCGACTGTTGGCCCATAGTATGGTATAAACAAAGCCAAATGTGTGGCAGCAGGTCAGCTGACATTTACCCTGATCTTGTGCTGCTGCGATTTCTTGCAGATCATCAGTTCACAGTTGTGGGTGTCTCCTGGTGAGATAGATGGAGAGAAAAAAGAGTGATGTAGTCCTAAGTAAATTAGAAATAAAATACCTTAATGACTGCAAAAAAAATTAGTCTAAAACGTTTACTTTTAGACTTGCTGAGAGCAAAGTCTCCCCAAGCAGCTTCAAGAAACCTTTTGGACAGAAATTGGCCATTAATCTTACAGCCACAGGTTTCCCTAGTTAATGACTACTTTAAACAGAGCCAAATCTCACTCCTTCGTCCCTTGTTACCTGCTGCCTCCATCAATAATACAACAAAGAAATGCCCACACACACCCACACAGACACCCTTCCTGTGCTGGTGTGTAAACTTCTCCCTTTGATGCGAAAACAGAAGGATTCAATGCCTACACAGAAATAAAGTGGATCTCGCATTTCTCAATCACATATACCGTATGCGGGACATGGGGGTTATGCATCACCTCCTACTAGTCAAAACACAAGAAAGGCTCGAAGGGAGTGGGCTGCTTTTCTTCACATTAAGATGAAATGGTCCAAACAAGGATGCAGAGTTTAATAAAGGAAACTATACTATCTGTATACAGATTTCATACATTATGAGTGGTGGCAGGGTGAAAGGCTCAATATGGGGCCTGAGACACTATAGACTCTATGCACTATATTGTGATGATATTCATCAGTCTCATGTGCTCACTGTATGACCATGCTACCATTTCAAAAGTAAAATATGTTCTGTGTACAGGTTGATGAAAGAGCAGCCACCAGAAATTGTTTCTGTATATCTGTGTAATGACATGACAATGTTTAATTACTTGTTTTGACTGTAATGGCAATAACATTAAGGTTATATTGATCTAAACGATCATTGCGCTTTACCCTGCAGCAAGTCCTTGTTGTGTTTAAAAATCATTTTATCAGTTATTACCTTAACACTATATTGAAAATAGACAAAATCCTTCTTATATTTGAGGTAAGTTTAGTCTGAGAATCAAGCAATCATTAGTGTAAACTACATTTTTAAAACAAAATCCCACTACAGTTACTGTCACCTCAAGAATTAGATATACAGGAAACGTAAATTCGTTTAATGCTGGCCTAAGTGTTAAAAAAGTTGGAGGCTCTGTGATGCGGTGGGGCCGTTTCTCCTTCAAAGGCCCTGTAGTTTTGTTTGCATGCATGGCATTATGGGGTCCAGCAAGCACCGGAAAATCAAAATGTGACTGCCTCTGCCAAGTAGCTTGGCAATCTTGGTCGTGGTTCAGTAAGACAACGATCCAAAGCACCCTATGCATCTCAAGTCTCATGGGTTCATATGGAATTTATACATTTTCTTTTATACATTTGCTGAGTAAAGACATTTCATCAACTTTTGTCACTCATAACAAATAAGGGTGCCATTAATTCTGGAAAGCACTGAAATTAAGGCATTGCAACCAGTTTCTGTTTTATTTATGGCTAAAGTCACATATTTTCTCTCCTGTTCACAGACAGATTTTTCTTTTTCAGTTCCATACCGCTTGCCCATCCAGCCCTGAAGCGGTGGACGTCGGCCTACTTTTATAATGTTCACCTTTATAGATAAGAGCAGATGCTCTTATCCATAGCAATTTAAAATAGTAAGCGAGCGTAGCGTGAAGAGTCAGGCAGGTGCTTTTACTGATATAGTAGTATTATTCATGTCTGAACTTGGGAGCCAGAGTGTTATCTGTGTTAAAAGACTTTAAATTATTAATTAGGAACTACATATTAACTGAAACTTATTATTTTGGTTTTACAAACTACATCACTGATTAATTCCCCATCATCGTTCTCCCATGGAGATGCAGCAGAAGATGGTTGTTAAAAAAGGTCTTGTAACTAAACCTGGTGCCCTACTTCGTAATGTAGTATCATCTCAGGCCAAGCACTGCATTTTGCATTAAATAGGAATGACAAATACAGCTGTGTGAATCATACTTGAGAAGCTTTTGGAAGGACACTTCCACGCATTATACAACGTGGAAGTGATCTTGCTCGGTGTATTGGCCATTCTGAACATTTCAGAAAGCAGCGGCCCCTGAGGAGTCCTCCCTTGTTTGTTATGCATGGCAGCCTCTGGCCAAAGATTACTATCTTTCGCATTTATTTCGGCAGCAGTTCTAGTGCATCTAGATCGACATCTTTGTATTAAAAATATATTACATCTCATTGTATTTTCCCAGTGTGAACACACTACTCACACAACAGCTGGTATTCAATTTGAGACACAGCTTTAATGTTGGATAAGAGTCCAGAAGTTCTACATTTCTTGGGAAAATCTAGCATTTACTGGTCTTGACCATGCAACATTCCATACGAAGTTATTCAATTTCTTGTGACTGTAAACAAGAAAAATGAAGTATATTTTTACTGTTGCTGACCATGCAACATTCCATCTTCAAGCGATGTTCATTGCTCATAGCAGTGTCCAGTGACATTGTTTTAGCAGCAGTGTGAAAAGATGGTGGCTGGTGTTACATGACTCAGAGAAGCACGTGCCAGCCTTCACCCTCCCAGCTTAGTAGCACTATGTGATGGGAGAGGCCTAGCTAGTGGGTGGAATTGGACGTGATGAAAATTAGGTTGAAAATCTGGTAAACAGTTAACATTCTCAACAAACCGCATCATTAACTACTGTTGACCATGCAACATTCCACACGTTTGAATCATCTTTAGGATTTAAGAGGTGGTTGCTGTAGTGGGCAATACCCTCCATTCAGCAGAGTTTGATTTCCCTGCACACCACACTACACCAGTGGGAGTCCTTAAGCAAGCTCCTCACGCTACATTCACCAGTAACACGATTAAACTGTAAGTTGCTCTGGAAAAGAGTGTCTGCCAAATGCATAAATGTGAGACATGTGTGTTTGTCTCTTCATGGAAAATAGTTTTTCCCATCTTTCACCCATATATCTCTTGTGCACTCTGAAATGGTAAATCTATATTGGGTGAGTGTGCCTGCACCTTAGTCATATCAACGAGGAAAATAGGCACACATGTTAATATTAACTGGACACTTGGCTGACATACAAGGATGAATCTCATTCTCTCTCTCTCTCTCTCTCTCTCTCTCTCTCTCTCTCTCTCTCTCTCTCTCTCTCTTGTTCTCTCTTTTTCACATACACACGCACACACCCTGTGTCTGACAGTGTTGCATTATTTTATAATAGATGAGTTGGTGCAACATCTCCTGGCATCTAGCGTGTGTGTGAGTCAGCAATGGGTTCGCAGCCAAACTCACCTGAGTCATTTGTAACCTCCTCAGCATCTTGGATCTTGTGACATCGGCTGATAAAGGTCACTAAGAATGGCATTAAGTTGTAAATCTTGTACCTGTGACACAACAGCCAGAAGTTACTCCCAACTCTGGAACCTCAGATGGATGGTTTTCTCCCTGGTGGGGACAAAAGTATTGAGACACTATATGGACAAAAGTATTGAGATACCTGACCATTACACCAGCAGGGACTTTAATGACATTGCATGGTGTTGTCCAAAATGTCTTGGTATGTTGAAGTATTAAGATTGCCCTTCGCTGGAAGTAAGGGGCCACCTGAAGTCAATAATTAAGAGGTGTGTCCCAATAATTTTGTACATGTGAATATGTCAGTGTGATATGCATTGCAGTCATAGGCCTCTGAATGGTCCTGGTCCTGTAAAAATTCTTGACTATGGACAGTGAGGCATTGGTTGTAATACTAGGTTGTCAAAAACAAGGTATAAGGATACATGTGATTCAGACAACGCATTACTAATACAAAAGTTTAACTGCATGCACACAGTTTCCATAGAAAAGTACTGTGAGATAGAATAAGACATTGACAGCTGTAAGGTCACCATGCCCAAAGCGAAGCACCACCTAAAGTGGTATAAAGCCCCACAGCACTGAGCTGTGTTCTCTGGAGTAACTTAACACCACCTTGTGACCCAGGACTAAACATCTAGCGTCAGTGCTTGTTCTTCGTGATCTTGATGAGCCCCTAGTGTAAAGCCTTCCAAAAAAAGCGAAAGGGACCATTTCGTCATATGTGAACACACCACAGCACACAGTGTGAACAGCACGAAATTCTTCCTCTGCATTTCACCCATTCACCAAATGAAGCAGTGGGCAGCCAGAAACACTGCGCCCGGGGAGCAGTGTGTGGGGGCGGTAATATGCTCAAGGGTACCTCAGAGGTGCCACTAGCAATCCTGGGATTCAAACCCACAACCTTCTGATCACAGTGCCAACTCCCTAACCACTAGGCCACCAGCCGCCCCAGAAGCAGTTATTACAGCAAAGGGGGTACAATCTCCCTATTAGTACCCTTGATTTCAAAAGAAACGGATGCCCAGCGTGTTGGGTGGCACTACAGAGGCCTTTTCAGTACCATGGACAGAGGAAGAATAACTACCACACACAATAGGACTGTACTGACTCTCTTATCTAGCCAGGTATTGTCACAGCAGCCTAAAAAGTGAGCTCCTAGAACGCTGGTTTAAGACTAACCTTTGCCTAGTGTATTATTGATGACAAATTTAGAGACTTTGGTGACGCTCCCCCTGATGTCATTAAACTTTGAACAGTTGGGAAACATGCAGGCTTGTGTTTTACATAGATTTGCATGAAAAACGGGAACTTTCTGTGTGCTAGCATGGTTTTTATCACTTTACAAGGAAAAGATATCGCTGCCGTTATTGTTTGAAGCACATATATGCTGAATAAAGAAAAGAAAGAGATGAGCCGCAGTGGGATAGTGGTGTATCAAATGGTCAGCAACTCATGTCAGTTTTTTAACAGGAAGATCATTATTTTAGACACTGAGCAGTCCTTTTAACATAATTTTCAAATCAAAGTTGTGACTGCATCACTGGCAGTTAAGCCATTATATTATGTTACATGACATTATTAAACTTTATGAGGCCATGACAGGGGAAACCAAGCCAAAAGCGTGCTGCACTAGTCATATGACTCATATGACTCAGCTAGAACAGTGGTCAAATCAAGATCAAGCACAAGGTGAGTACAGTCAAGATGAGGACAATACATTTTCTTCTATGGCAAATGCTGCATGTAGAATTAACGTTCAAATCGGGGGTTGAATTGCACCCCTCACCAGAGGGCACCCTGAACCGCTGTCTATGTGACCGATGCCTCGAACTGGTCTAGACAACGACAGTGTCTGAGCAAGCGTGCACACACATTCAGAACAGAATTTAGATCAATAAGGGCTAATACATTTTAGTTTGTTTCAATAAAGTAACAATAAACAGTAACTGAATTGTGAAGCATATTCCCATTCACTTATTTACTTGCTCAGAATTGTAGTTTGAGGCATACAAAGATTGCTAGCTTTGTTAGGTTGTATTCTTTATATATCGAAAGAAATGTGACAACATCATTGAAAAAGCATGTTACTAAAGCAGAAGAGTGGATTCAAAGGCAGGAAGTTCAGTTTTTTGCATCAGCATTAGGGATTAAATGGCATCCACATTGTCTCTGTCAACCATTGTACATTGTGTGAACATCTCTTGAATATACCAGAAATGGTCCAGACCATTAGCATATAATTGCTGGTTAAGAATATTACTGGTTAAGAATATTTTAACATTTGTGGAAAATGGCCTATTTTTTAAATAAAAGGTTCTGTCCAGAGACATTATACCTTGTTATTTATCATATATGGAAAAACGGATAACCAAATTCCTGCTGAACCTTTAGTCCTCTTGTTCTTACTCTTCAGCGAAGGAAAACTACACCTCATCTGCATTCCCATGCCTCTTCGAAACTCATAAATAAAATCTAATTCAAACTCTTGACTTTCGTCTCTGTTTGTGTTTCCTCCACAGACTCTTAGAACAAGCCACACTTTTATGTCAGTTAATAGAATGTTTGATTATGTAGAGTGAAGAGAAGAAAGGCAGCTGACTTCAAAACTGCAATACTTTCACATTATTGCCCCTCGAGTCTTACAGGGCCCATATCATGGAAACCCAAATTTTCTTTTTATGTAGTATGAAACAATGTTAAACTTTCAAAATGTGCCATCCCCCACCCAGTCCATATAGGTCGTAATAGTGAATTAAGCTGTTGTTCAAACAAGTTGCCCAAAACAGAAGCTTTACTTGAAAAGAAAAGGCTAGTCTTACTATAGTCTTACCATCAGCTTTGATAGACTCAGGTCTTGTGTGTACTTTGTGGAAAACAGTAGTTCGAAAGAAGAAGCACCTCTGGGTTCATATTAAACCATTTATTATCTTAAGGAGACCATGCCATGGATAATTTAAATGCCACTTCATTTTTTAATCATTAAAAATGGAAGGTAAACATTATTAAAAGTTTCCAAACATAGTATTCACTCCCCAGTCCATGTAATCTGTGTATAGAAACTAAATTGTACAAACAGCCTGTTTTGAACTCACTGTTTTTGTTAGAAAATTTACATATACATTTACATATATCTGTCTTTTCAGTCAGCAGCAGTTAAGACCTGCCTATTCATGCTGAAGTTATAAAGAAGTTATAAAGAGTGAAAGAAGCAGCCAGTCAGAACAGAGCTCTTTTATATGTTTTGAAGGCCTAGTAACAACAATAGCCTGTTTAATTCTAAGGGATTAAGGTCATGTAGAAATTAATTAGAACTGTTTTTGGTACATTAAACCACACGAACGTCATAATAATCTTACGGCTTGGTATCCAGTATATTGTCACTATAGTGCAAAACTTTGTATCTCTGCAACAATAATTTTATAGTAGAAGGAAAAATAATCTTCATTTTAATGTACATTAATGTAATGTGAAATCGTATTGGGATATGTTTGGTCCATTCACCATGAAATGTTAAGACCACCCGATTCTTTCATACTATAAAAAATGGAGTTATGTTTTTTAATATGATACTATATACTATTTGGTTGCAACCATGAAACTAATATGCAAATTACATAATTATGAGAGAGTGGAAAAGAAGTCCGGACCCAGTGACAGTAAACCATTCAGCATATTAAATCGCGGAGCAGAAATTTAAATACGTTTCAGATTGGTTGGGGTAAAATATACAGTGGGTCATAGCTTGACTGCAGAACTGCTCTCTACCCTGAAGTGAGCTGTTTAAAGCCTTGTCAGTTGCACTTTAAGATGCTGGCATTATCTATACGGATACAGGAGCCGTAGGCAGATAGTGAATAGAGTGCGAGTTCTGCAGTGTCAGGCTGAGTCACTGTGAAGTGTTGGCTCTGTGCAGTTTGCACTGAGGGGGCTCCAGGAACTCAATTGGCCCATACATCATATTTGCTTCTATACGGCACCTCGTCAGCCCCCGTGTGCCTTCAGGGATGGTCCTGTATTACAGTTACACTGCGGCAAGGTCCTAGTTTCTCATCCGCCACTCCATAACAACTACCATCACAATCAGACACCGCAGAAAATCTCAGTGTGAAAAGTGCTCGCGTTGTTGCATTTCATTGAAGGCTCACTAACGGCTTATCGTAGCAACATTACGGGATGAGACCAGATTAACTTTTGCTGCGAGCAAAAAACAACAAATGTAAGACAAAGACAAAGCATCTATTTCGCTTGATTGCTTACAGGGGAGTTTTAATAGTGTCCTATGCTATGTCATTTTTTTAAAAAGCAGCCTGAGGGGAATGCACATGGAAAAATAAATCACTGGTGTATTGTGTGTCAGCAGAAGAATCCTAAAACCGACTGACACATATATACATACAAAGTTGGGCAGAATACTTTGAAAGAGTAGCAATGGCTGAATCCTGAATACACTACTTCAAATGTATTCAGTAACATATTCCAATACATGAAAAGTAAAATGTTCTGAATACATTGAAAATGCCTTTGGAATACATCTTGAGACATGGAGAAACCCTCAGCCGTTCCATGCTGTTACTGGTGGGCAGTTTGTTTCATGCAAATCTTCTGTTAATACAAAAAGGTCACTTTTTTGAGCCCCTCTGAGCCATACTGTCTCATAAACTAAGCAAAATTATCTAACATTTTGATAAATGCGGCAGGGCATAAGCCTTATAGCCATGTCTTTTGTGTTTTGTGCCTTTTCAGTCTGTCCTCTCTCCACTGATTGAGTTCCAGCCAGCCGATTAAATCCTTTGTCTGGCCAGGTTTAAATACAGTGATAACTGTTACATCGTAATAAATGACCATACCCCATTTTGTCTAGAATATTTAGTGTAACAGTACATATAGTGGTACTTATTGGACAATACTTACATCATATTGTCCTAAATTTGGTCACCATGAAGTCAAAATAAAATAAAAAGTATTTTCTATAAACAATTTACCATATCCCAATAACAAAATCTTGCACATTTGACAGTGGGCTGTAATGCAATTTTCAGTTAACTGCCATGAAACACAAAGTCCAGTGCAACACTGATGCTGAGCTTATTGCTTGTGAGCATGTCCTTAACTGAGAAGATCATCCCTCAAAAGAGCTTAGCATGGCTGAGAGGGCTCATCACCTTGGTTTATCAGTCTACTCAGACTTTAACAGGAACTTCAGTGTTCCCAAAGAAGAATTTCACCAAGCAAGCATTCATGAAGTTTCTCGGTATGACTGAAGCTTTTTTTTTTTTCTGGATAAATATTTCAAAAGTATCCTCCTAAATATTTCAAAACTGTATTTTGAACACAACCCTTTAACAATGGCAAGAATGTGGACTGAATACAGATGCATTTTCCAAACACATTCTATTACATCCCAGCTCTGCTCACACACACTCACACAAAAAACATTTTATCCGTCAATCATTATATCCGAAGGGTTATAATTATACCATTATACCATAATTATCACAACATCTCTGAACAAACAGCTCTCAAATGGCAACTGACACAATCTAGTTGCAGAAAAATAACACATGCTCGATAGCATTTGTCAAACTAATGAAGTGTCATTAAGCTATTTCGCATGCTGACTACAATTCAGGTTTATTAGTTCCTGTAATAACCTCACTTGCAGTAAAGATCAAAATTAACTCTGAGGTGAAGGGAGATAAAGGAAGAGGCATTCAGCGTGTGGCTGGGTCTCTACACTGCATAGATATTAGCTTCTTGTCAAAGTTGAGTCCAAGATTGTTTCTTAATGAGCTGATTATTCATCATTAGGTCTCGGGAAAACAAGCGATCAAGCCAAGTATGGAAAAAGAGTTAAATAATACTGTTCTCTCAACGGTAATGTATTTAACAGCCTGTGACTTCGTGTCTTATTTACAATGCACTGAAATCTCTGAAATCCAAATCCCTTCCCAATCCAAAGAGCAGAAAAGAATTTGATGGGCCATATGTTTCTCTTGAGCAAGAAGTCTATTTTGATTGATCGAGCTTCGGAAAAGGTCAGCACAGCCTTTCAGACACTTGCTTATTAATGAGTCAACAATTTTGGAAATGCTGGTGTAGGCGCACCTACTGAATGAACAGTGTATTTGAGCATTACCTGTGACCTTATACACTTTGCGTATGTGTGTGAATGTATGTATATATGTACACACACACACACACACACACACACACACACACACACACATATATATATATATATATATATATGTCCATAAATATGCTTATATTTATAAATAGTATAAACATATTATATGTACAAATAACACTTATATACATTTTAACTTT
>JBBPCZ010000034.1:19105099-19131415 GCA_037974445.1 Brycinus macrolepidotus
AAAGAAAACAAATCTCTTGTTCACTCTTAAACAAAATGGCAATAATTACCTTTGACGTACTTCTAGTAGTGTTTTACTTTTCCTCATTGAATAAGATGTGATTCAGGTGATCAGTAATCAGTACCTCATAAAGCAGAATGAGGTGCTTGTATAGGAACTGAACAGACACTGGCATGGAATGGTTCTCATACTCACAGAGACGCAGATTTAAAAATAAATTGCAGTGGTCTCTTTTTTTTTTTTTCCAGAGCTGTAATGAATGTTTTTAAGAACATAGTACAAGAATTCTTTTAATGTGTGCAGTCATAGAAATATGTTTTACAACTTCTTTATACAAAGTTCAGCCAATCAGATTTTAGAGCCTGAACTATCTGTCTGATAAAAATAAATTCAGCTCATAATAACGTTAAAGTGGGGCGCTCAAAGAAAACCCCATGACACGAATCCGCTCAGGAGTATGAATCAAAGCATTCTGGCTTTATCAGTGAATGGAACTTATAACACAGTGGGAGTGCAGGGTTTTTTTCGCGACTAAGATCACAAGCCTCACAAACGTGAGGAATTCGCTCTTAGGCTCTTTGACTGAGACGCCCACACTGACTCTGCATGTTGACCTCCCACTCTATGATGCATTATGGGTAGGCTTACCAGCCCCCTACACACTCTTGTTAGCTGTGATCTCCCATTCACTGCTCAAGCCCGCTTGATTCATGCTCCTACATGGATTCGTCTCTCTTTTGATTAATTTTGGGCGCTTCATCTTACAATGCATGGATTTTCTTATTACTGGTAGCGGCTTCAAAACATTTGTACTGTATAAAAGATCTAATTTCCTTCTCATGGCACTAGGACGGCATTGATATTCCTTAATAAAACAGGACGTGAAATCTCTGTGATGTACTGTCGCACTACAAAGGTTCAATTATGCATCACCACAGGCTTTGACTTAATTTTCTGTGTCATTATATGCCTGTGTTGGTCTTCACAGCTGACAACTCCATTATAGCCTGTGCAGAACAGTGAACATCGTCACCCTCCCACATAGAGCTCATTACCGAGTCCGTACAAAGTTCAGTCCCGTCAGTAAATGAATTAAAGTCATCAGAGATTCATCCACGTACTCATCTGATGAGCCTAATTGCGGAAATTTCAGCTTTAACAAGACATGTGCCTATAGGCCTGAGCGCAGAAAATTTGAAAGGATAATATTTCCTCCAAGATCTTTTTCATGTTATTCTAGTTACCCCGTATTGAACCTGTTATTTGCAGTACTTTTTTTTTTGGCTTTTCTTTCTCTGCGCATCTAGTTGCATCATTTCTGCTGACCTCAGGGCAGCGGTCAACAGTTGCACAGGATGTGATGGTCCACTGAGGATTTCATAAATGCACCCAATTTCAATCTGAGCGAGCTAAAATCCAAAGCTTTTTTTTTTCTTACTATTCATGAATATGAGAGATGAATTACACTGGGCAAAAAAACAGAGTAGCTTTTCACAGTGGCATGAAAAGAATGTTTAAATGCAGCTTTGGAAGTACTGCGATTATAATCAGTATTCTTTTTTTTTTTACCCACAATTTCATGTACCTGAAACAGACCCATCGAATACCCATCAAACTAAATACTGGCCACGGTTTTGTACAGAACACCTATGGCAGAAAGCAGCATGCTTGAGTTCAGAACTGATCTTTTAAATACAGTTTTATTGGAATGTCATAACGTATTACACACATCGCTGGCCTTTTGGCAACACATTTCACAGTCAGCCAGTGACGTCCGTGGACCTAATTTGTCTTCATTCGACACAATTCAGTGGAATCCAAGTTAACCTCCTGATAATATTTAATAGGCTCAAGATTCTACGCCATCTGTCAAATGACACACTGTTGCATAAGTGTTAGCGAAGTGCCAAACCGCCTCAGTCAAGAGGATGTCATTTTGAGCCTTGGGTGAGAAATCACCGTATGGGATAAAACAAAGCAACACTCCATCTGTGTTCACATGTCAAACAAGCAGATCATCATGCTAAGTGTAAAACTATAGAGTGAAAATACAGTGAAGCAAAAAGACCGGCCTATTATCTGATGGTACGATTTTAAAGAGATTAAAGCATATGTTTCAAGGGTTAGGGATGATCTCCTGTAATTAAGAGTAGATCTTTTATATATGGGCTGTATTTCTTAAGAATAAATTTCTTACTAGGAATATATTTTTTTGCTCTGTGTCTCTGTGAGGTCTATAGTATGCTTGTGCAGTTTTTGTTCTCTTCATAGGCCAGCCTGGGCCTGACTGAGAGTGACTGTTACAGACGTCATTAGCGTCTGTAACAGTGAGCTACTCTTTGCTGACTGCACTAAACCATTGACATTGTGTTTGTGAACCAATCCAAGTCTCCATTAAAATGACTTTGTTACGTAATGACGAGTCAGCAATTGTATGCATAATTGATCTCATTTACATATAGTTTGCATAAATGTATAGCTGCTTTGGCCAAGTCTGTGTCACTACTTCTTTCTCTCTTGACTCTTGGCTTGCTGACTTCTTTCTTTAAACTTTTTGCCCTCATCCTTGTGTGAAAAGTTAACATGCTGATGTCATAGTTTATCTCCAGATATATCCCTTCTCTCAATTATGCACACTTTTCATGATCTTGTCATTCTGAAGAACACTTTTTCTCTTAAACATCACATTCTTTCTGTTTAAATTCCAAATTATGGTCTTCTCTTTTTACTTTTGGGGTAAATCACAGAGATAATGAATGGGTGTTTTTTTCCTGAAATTTCTTCTTAGTCTTGCTGTTGACACAATGGACACTCGGCCTTCATCAGCTAATTCTAAAAATGATAAAAGCACATGCAAAGTACTGAGTACACTGATCAATGAACAATTTCACTCAGTGGAAATCACATTTGTCTTTTAGTGATATTAATCAGCAGGGCTGAAAGGGGCAACGGCTTCCAAATCGGTTCAGCACTCCATAATGATGGGGCAACAAAATGAATCACCAGGGCAAAATACAAAACAGATTAGTCTAAATTATGAGTCCATTAGCATGTAACAGTTGATGAGTACTGACCTCATCAAAGATGATGAGACTGTGTCATCAAAATCAGTCAGAAGCTATTTCAATACCTGAGAGAACTGCCTGCATAAGCCATACTTTCATTTATTCATTATTTTTTATTGAGCTAAGGTATTATAGTGCAGAAGTGGATCATCTCCCATATCTTATAAGGATTAATGTAGTGAATATTCTTCCGTGAAAATGAAATATATTTTATAAGCTGTCAGTATACTAATTATAGCAATATAGGCTCAAATAACATTACACTTTTTAATCGCATTTGAAATTGTCTGTTTAAATATAGCCGTGAGGAATTACAGGTATAGCTACACCACTTCACCTTAATTAGTGTATTAACTGTATTCTCAGAACACAGAAATGCCTATACTGCTCTCCCAGTTTAAGCTTTAATCAGAATTGCCAGCAACAACTAATGAATTCGCTTCCTTTGAAGAAATGTCTATTTTATTTATTTCTCTCCCGTTTGTATTTGAATGTGGCCTCACCTTTCAGGAAATAGTATAAACCCACATGAGTGCTCCTCCTTAACCGTTACAAATGTGTCATTCATTTTTAATGAAGACAGTGGCCCAAAATCGACAGTTGGGGCATTTTTCTTTCTTTCCTAGTGCTTCCCTGGCACTAGGTTTTAGATCTGATGCTAAGGGAAATTGTTTATCAGATGATAACAGTTGTTAAAAAAAGCATTGGATATTTTCCCATATGTATCCCACTAAATGGAGCATGATTATTCCATGCCTTCTGAGATTCAGTCGACCAACTGTCCATGTGAGCTGACAGAAGGCTTTCACAACTGCCAGGTTTCTTTACCGTTGCCTCATCCTCCATATTCACTGCACTCGCTCCCAAAAGACCTGTGATGACAGTCTTGCTGCATATTGCTTCATAACAATCCCACATCAAGATCCAAATCCACGAAATTCCATTTTCAGTTGTTTCATTAACTTTTTGTAATAATACTTTAAAACAGTACAGGTAACAGATTTAGCTTTATCTTCTCGGAGTACAAATGATAGCGAATGGACAAAAAGACCACACAGTCAATGGTGTTCCAGCAGTTTAGCACCCCTAAAAGACAGCCCAGTGGATTTCATGCAATTACAATTTGGCCAAATATTAAGGGAGTGCAATGCAATAGCTTATTGGTGAATGGTAAGCACTGGACCAGTAGCAGATAAAGGCATAGTAGACCTCATTTAAAGCAGAATAAGTATGTGTTAACATGCTTTATGAACTAAAACCATGTTAATCTTTCAGGAGTCACAGTTATTGCTGCCAAAAAGCATGGTGTCATTCAATACTTTTGTTTACTTAAAGCTCATTACAAGTCCGTCAAGCTCATATTCTAAACTTTCAAAACATATCATATCTGGAAGTAGAAGGTGGAATAGTAAGTCTAAGAGTATCCAGACATCTTTTCTAATTGGTGAATTCAGCTAGTTTAAGGTGCACTCATAGTTGACACAGGCATTCAGTTGAGCACACACAGATTGCATAATATCCTAAAAGTATTAATCATAGAATAGGATTCTCTAAAGCAGCTGCACATGAGCCTTAGGATGCCACACCCAACACCAAACATCAGCTAAAGGGGTATACTTTTAGCCACAGATTCACCAGCATAAAGTGCTCCACTGAACGCCACAGAAAATCCTTCCTTCCCACCGCCATCAGATGCTATAACTCCTCCCTCAGTCACACACCCACACAATAATTTGTGCAATAACCTGATGCTACTTTGTTGTGGAATTTCTTATTTGGGTTTAAATTATGATCATTATGTGAATTTTTATCTTTCTGTTATGTGCAATAGTCTACCATGTGCAATATAGTGCAATTTTCTCATCGGGTGCTAAAACATTATTACTATGTGCAATATCAAGTGCAGTTTTCTTATTGGGTGCTAAATCATTTCATTATGTACAATATCTTATTATTATTATGTGCAATAGTCTTACCATGTGAAATATCACGACTTATGTTGTAATATTACGTATATACTAATTATCTCTATTACGTGCAATAGCATATTCCTAAGCAACATTTGTGGTATTAGAAATTCACTTAACTGTAAGTTATTTATCTATAGTATTTATATCCAGTATTGTGTATTTCATTTTGAGTTTTTTTTCTGCAGAGTTTTTATTGGATTTATTTAGACTTTATATTTTATATTGTTCCTGTCTCTATGTTTCTGTGTGTCTGCAGTCATAACATAAGCAATTTCCTCCAGGAACAATATAGTTTTCTGATTCTGATGAATAAATACCCTCAGCATGGGGCTAGGTTGCAGTGGAACTGGAGTGATTGAGCTCCATTCAGCATCTTTGGGATGACTCGATGTTTAGAATCCAAAACTAATCATCCAACATCAGTACCTGTGATGTCTCTTATGCTCTCGTGGCTTGGTATAATCAAATCCTCACAGCAATGTTACATCATAGAGCCTTCCTGGACGAGTAAAGGCTGTACTGCTGCAAAGGGGAGGACAAGCTCCTCTTTCATTTCTTGGATTTCAGAAGAAACAGTGGATAAGCAAGTGTCCCCACACTTGTGGACATAGTGCATTACATCTATATAGTATAGCATTAGGCAATAACAGCTAAAAGTCAAACACACCAGCACTGTATTACTAACTCTTAAGTTTTTTTTTTCTCACCATGAAACCTCTTGCACTGACAGCACCCAGCATTGCAACACTCCTTCTTACCTGTCCTTATCTACCCTCCTATCCCGAAGGTTTCTTCCCACTTGTTTAAAGTCTGAATAGCACGATGGACAGCTTGCCAAATACAATGCCATTCACATATGCTTCAAACTTGCCAGGTGCTTGTTACTTACTCCTATCCATCTTCTTCTGTGGGTGTGTGACGCCAGGGAGATTTATCACCTGCAGAACGCTCTGTCTGTCCGCCTACTCATTTTAGAGCCGTCAATCGCCAGACAGACACAAGCTGTCCAACAAAAGAAGCTGAACTTCAAAAGAAAAGGCTAGTCTTACCGTAAAATGTGGAAACCTGCTTTTACAAACTCAGGTCTTGTGCACGGTTGGGGTCAATTCAGGAATGAATTCAGAAATTCCAATTAAAACAAGAGAGTGGAATTAGAGCGACTACAGGAAACTGAAATGGAACTGAACTGGAGTTTCAGGTAGTGGAATTCAGTTCAATTCAAGATCACGTGTAGTGATGTACATTTGAACCATTCACTGTTTGTGGTACCTTACAGACACAAAGTGATGAAAGCAGTTGAGGAATTGTAAATTAAATAAAACTGAGAATCTAAATTAATTAATATGTGATGAGTGAACAGTATATAACTGACAGTGGTGCCATGATAAGGATTCAAATTCACTTTTTATGTCTGTATAAGTTTAGCAATTTGACTTGATAAATGGTATATTTGATGTCTCAAACAAAAATACCTCTCCCACAATACTGAAAATGTTCCACAGGAGCAGATGAGGAATGGCTAGGTATACGTACTCGCTTAAAGAGGCTATTTAAAGTTCGAATTTGCTCTGTTGGATCCATGATCAGGTATACCACAATATTTACAGACTACACTGTGGTTTCCTGAAGTTGTAGGAATTGGGTCATAGAAATGATGCTTTCCAGAGGTCTTCCCAGAACCAGATCTCAGTGTTACCATTGCAGTCCAGAGTTCATCACACATCAGAGAGATCATATACAAAAGCAATCCAAAGTCAATCAAACATCACTAACACTAATTTTCCAGTCTCACACCATCAGTGTAGAATGTAATAGGCCTTCATTTCTACTCCTAGGTTAACTTTTACCTTGCATGGAATTCCAGGAACTGTTTCTATCAATATATCGAAATGTTGTTATAGACAGTAATGTGAGTGAAAAATGCAAACAACACATTTTTCTTAATAAAGAAATAAAAATGAGAAGCAAATCAAATCAAATTATCTTTGAAAGAGCAGTTTTGTGGGATTTATTTGAATTCAATTCTGTTTTCTGACATTCCAGTTCAATTCCAGTTCTATTTCCTTTCAGCTGCATGTAATTCTAATTCCAATTCAAGGATGTTCATGAATGGACCCAATACTGGTCTTGTACATACTTTGTGGACAACAAGGGTTCTTCAGAGCAATGGAAGAACCACTTTTGGTTCCATACTAAACCATTTAATACCTTAAAGAGCCCAAATTATTGAAAATTGAAATATTTTTACAATAAAGTTTAATGTAGAATGTAAATTATAAAAAGTCTCTAATTATACCATTCACTCCTCAGCCCATACAGTCTGTCATTTCATTTCATATCATTTGAGTCATTAACACAGCAAGTGAGCCCAATCTGTATACATAATGGTTAGGGCTTTTTATTCCTCCTGTCACATGATACCACCAACACATGATACCAGGATGAAGGCTAGTATATGCTCCCTCCAGATCACATGAAGCCAGTCACTGCATCCTTTATAACTGCCGCTAATACAATGTCATTGGACAGCTGAACACGCTTGGAGGAGAACTCTAACTGCCAATTCTGTCAGACTAGCTGACAGATATCCATGCTGGTAAGCATCTTGCTGAGTGATGGGAGAGAGACCAAGGCCAGTTGTGCTCTTCATAGAAACCCTGGACATGGACGGCTGTAGCATTACAGGGGACTGAACTGGCGATCACCTGATGATAGGGTCAATGCTTAGACAGTTGCACCACTCAGAGGTCCTGGGATAAGGCATAATACAGGTCAGCCAGTCAGAGATCATTTACATATATTGCTTTTAAAGACCCAGTACCAAAAACACCTTGTTTATGTCTTAGGGGTTTAAAGAGGTTGAAAAATGGTCATGTGAAAATGAATGATGTATGTTTTTGGTACATGACACCACACAGATACCAAGGGAAAAATAAAAGATGTAGGCCCTTTAAAGACCCATTTTTGTAAATGAGATATGAGAGTGTGAATAACCATTTTACAGTTTAAAGAACCACATAATACAAAGGTTCTATGTCAAAGTTTTGTTGTTTTGTTTTTTCAGGGCTGTCCATCCAAACCAAGAACCTCTCAAGAGCCTTTATTTTCTATGTATTCTTTGGCTCATTCAAGGGGGTGAACTTTCCTGATCCTTTTTTTCTGTAGTGTTACTGACAGCCTGTAGATCTTCTCCAGGCTCCATAGGATCCAGTCAAACACAGTTCTCCAGAAGCCTACCCTCCCCTGGACGGCTCACACTTCTGTGCCTATCAATAATTCAAACCCTCAGCTCAGGCAGGGGCGGCTTGCAGGTTGCCCTAGCGCTTTGAACAGAAGGGCAGGCCACACTTGGCTCTTGAGC
The DNA here is from genome assembly GCA_037974445.1 of Brycinus macrolepidotus. Lineage (NCBI taxonomy): Eukaryota > Metazoa > Chordata > Actinopteri > Characiformes > Alestidae > Brycinus > Brycinus macrolepidotus. The sequence continues at coordinate 19,113,496 of JBBPCZ010000034.1, forward strand.
TGGCATTAATTAAATCCTTCCTCCAGACCCCCTTGGAAACGCTTCCCTCCCACCGCGACGGCATTCATTAGCCTTCCCTGCCCAGCAGTGTCCTCCCTTCGGCATCATCTACAGCGCCTCACCACCAATCACACATCCACAGTAAACAACAAGTGAATGGACCCCACTGTGGCTGGGTGTACAGTTACAGAAGGAAAGCTGGTACCAATAAATATTCCTCTCATTTATTTGTGAACTGTGAAAACGATAAAAAAACAAGGTGCTGATGAGTAACAGAATTGTTTGCTAGTTGCTCCAGTTGGAGCATACAGGGATTCAAACACATATTTCTGTTGCTGGCATGCCCAACTCACAAATGTTTCTTCATAGAGAGACAGACGAGCAAGTCAGGAATGTATTTTTGAATCACCCCGGTCCTCGGTGCGTGCAAATCACCTCAACACCAGACAAAAGCCTCCACTGTCTCCTGCTCAATGACTAATGGGGAGTTCATTTGGAACCACTAAGTACCTCACTCCAGATTTAAGGCAAAACCTACTCACCTCCAGTTTACTCTCTCTCTCTCCCTCTGCTACAATTATTGATTCTACTGTGCTTCGTGTGCAGCAGGTTATTCATTTGAGTGCTGTCCTGAGGCGTATGAGGGAAAACTACAGCACCTGAATGTACTTTTGCTCCAGCACCTCTTCCCAGGGCAATTTACCTCAGTGTCCAGCTTTCTCCACAAGGCCAAATGAGTTCTGACCAACTCAACACATGCCCTGAATCAAAATAATGCCATGACTTCTCTGAGTTTGCCTTTTAGACACATGCTGGAGGTGATACACACCAGCAGGTATTTGATATTAATTGCTTTCAGTCTGGCTTAGTAGCTTCCATTGTGGTGGATGCGTAGGCTGACAAATTACAGAATCTATTTTGGTGTTGGAGAATGAGGAGCAAAGCCTACCGTATGATTACTGTCATCTCTGGTGATGACGGCGACTCCTGCCGAGAGATGGATTGCAGGATTCATGCACTGCAGATACGGAGGGAGTGAGGGAGGGTGGGAGGACAGAGAGAAAGAGAGAGAGAGAGAATGGGCAGAAACATATGCACTGACAAGTAAAATGGGAATAACTTGGGGAGCCGATTCATCATTACGCAAAGGTGTCGACTAGACTATGCAATCTGTTTGTCTATACCGCAGGTTTGCTCAATTAAATTTTCAGTTATGCTGTGCTGGGGTCAAAACAGAGGCAGGAATAAACTGAGAAATCCGCACTCAGAAAACAGAGACCAAGAAAAGCAAGGGTTTACAAAAAACCCTACAGCTTAGAAATGCACTGGGATGTGGGTAAGACTTCACAAAAAGGCAAAGCAACCAAAGCATATATATGCACTTTATGTTTGTTAACCAACCAAAATCCATTCTTTCTTTGATGAAAGCGTGGTTTAATTTCTTCATCAGGAAATAGTCCTGTTACTTTGTTTTATTTGCATTTATGATTCTTCAGACGTGTTTCCATTGAACTTGATCATATTTATTTTTCTTGAAAAAAAAAAGTTTATCCACCTCAAGGGAGCCTCCAAATTTTATGTGAATTTTGGATATTTTATTCAATATTTTCTTTTTTCATGATGACTTTCTGTATGTCAATTTGCATTATACATACCAAGTGAAGACTAGATATAGCCTGTTTTATCTCAAACCCAGTACCGCAGGGTGGAGAACCAAAACTCTAGAAACTGTGTCAGACTGCCCTATCAGCAAATTTGCTTTTCCCTGTGGTTTGCAGACTTTAAGACCACCTGACTGAGCAGCAGTGAACCCTGACAACTGGCTAAGGGTTCTTTGTGTCATAAAAATCAAAACAGGGCCAAAAAATACATTGGTTCAATAAACTTTATTTCTTCTAGGGCTCCTATGGGATTCTAGTAGTATGTTACTGCTAAACCAGTGGCGTTGCACATGAACATTTTTTGGCTGTTCTAGGTCAAAATGTAAAAACACTTGAAAAACAGCTTGTAAAAACGATATTCTATGGTTTATCTGAAGCTTTGGACATTATAGCATATATTTCACTGTATATGTAGCATTCTAGAGTTACTAGAGCTTCTGCTGTTTCTCATCTGAAAGAAAGCCACTGATTAGCTTGCTAATCATGTTCACAGTTAGTGATGAAGGTCTGGAGGGACATTTCCCTCCATTGTAAATCAAGCTGTGATTGGTTTGATTCCTCCGTCACTTCCTAATTATGTTGTTGACTAATCTAGCGCATTAAGACTTAAAGCCAGAAATCTGAAGGCCTAACCAATGACAAAGCACGCTTAGCTATATATATCTAAATAACATAGAGAAGCAAAAATGAATAAAATATGATAGGTGTGTTGAGAATAACCCTATTGTTTATTGTGTAGGATGGTCATGGAAAGGCCTTCCAACAAATACGTGGCTATATGGAGCACTGTAAGGTTTCAGCCTTCAACAAATAACAAATTACAGTCTACTCATAATAAGCTCAGGGGTCAAACCTGGGGTCGATCCAGCAGCTCAGGAGGGTTGCTTTTTAGCTTGGCTTTATTAGCATTTAGCACTCAGTCTCAGAGGGAGTAAGCTTCAATTACCATGCCCAATGTGCTGCCAGCCAGCAAAAAAACTGTTTTCAGAAGCATGCCTGAAATTAAAATAGCTGGTTTGCCTGTTATTATTAGACTAAAATGCTGAGAAAGAGCATTTCCTTTGACACGGCAAAATGACTGAAAGATGTGGCTGTGCAGAGACCAGTTGGAAAAGGTCATTTTAGGGTGAGGAAAGACTGCGTGTGTGGCTTACTGAATACTGAGGCAGACGCGGAGTGTGTTCTAATGATACACTGTGTATGCACACAGCTTTGGGTGCTTTATCTGCCGTTCAAGCCAAAGCACTATGGTGACAACTAGATTAAGGCTAATATTTGTCTATTTGACTGTGTTTGCATGCGTGATAGGGGAGGGAGAAGCAGAGAGAGGGACTGATTAAGGAGAGAGAGAGAGAGAGAGAGAGAGAGAGACAGACAGACAGAGAGAGAGAGAGAGAGAGAGAGATGGAGACTAAGTGAAAAGTGAGAGAGAGATGAAGACTAAGTGAAAAGTGTGTGAAAGAGAGAGAGGGAGAGAGAGAGAGAGAGAATGAGAGTGAGAAAGAAGAAAGAGAGATGGAGACTAAGTGAAAAATGAGAGAGTGAGAGAAGAAGAGAGAAAGAGAGATGGGACTGATTGAGGATAGAGAAAAAGAGGGAGAGAGAGAGACAGAGATAGAGAGAGAGAGTGATGGAGACTAAGTGAAAAGTGAGTGAGAGAGAGAGAGAGAGAGAGACGCAGACCATGTGAAAAGTGAGAGAGTGAGTGAGAGAGAGAGAGAGAGAGAGAGTTCCATCCAGTCAGCAGTGTTTCCATGGCCACAGCAAGAAAGCTATCAGTCCTGTCCTAACAGTCATTTGCACCTTCCCCCCACACAGTCATGTAAGACTGCACTTACTTTTTCTCATCCTCAGTGTCACCTTTACACGCCAAGAAAACATTATCAGTAGGCCACAACCATACACATTACATGTCCAAAAAGATTAATAGGAAATTTTCCATCATCTGCAGCACTAACAGCCTCTACTCAGCCTCTGAGGCTTTGCACTAGATGTTAGATCATCGCTGTGAGAATCTGATTGCATTCAGTCACAGGAGCATTAGTGAGGTCAGGTAGTGATGTTGGATGATCTTGGATCTCAAACACCATTCCAGCTCATCCTACAGGTAATCAGTGTTGCTTCATCACTCCAGTGAATGCAGTTTCACTGCGTTACAGCCCAATACTGGGGAGATTTATAGCCCTCTATCTGATGTGTGTCATTGGGCATGGTGTGTCTGCTCCTGAGTATCCCTTTCTATCAGTCAATAACCACCTGCATCAGCACTGGTTGCAGCTATAATTAGCTGAATCCACTTATTAGAAGGGGTGTCCGGATACTTTTAGATTGCAGACTTTAACCGAACAAAGCAAAGAATGCAATAAAGTGAACTAAACACAGCAATTTTGGCCAAAACACAAGCAGCAGTGTAAGGCCTTAACTATTCATTGAGGCTCCAGAAGCAGATCAGTTTGCATGCCCCTTACTACGTCCCCGGAGCATGAATTATTTAAAAGGCGCCTCTGTTTACTCTCTGAGTGTATTGCTCCCAAGATGTAGAGTTGATAGCGCCTGTCACAACGCATCAAGGGTCAAGGGTTCACATTCTCATGCACGCAGGATTTAACCGCCATCCCCATGAGACCTTTTTGCTTTTCCGAACTATAGAAGTTAAGACTGTATTCCAGTTTTACTGCAGATTTGTTTGCATTATGTATATAAATGTATTGATTATTTCTATATTATTTATTTATCTGTTTGCTTCTTTGTCTTGTCTTATCCTGGTTGATGTGGCATGGCAGAAGGCCAAGTCAAAGTGAATCTTGAGTCTAGAAATGACACATTAATGGCAAAAACTTAAATGATTCAAAGCATAATAAAACATCTGTTGTTACGGTACTGTTCTTTCTGATATATCTGACTTTACGCTGCCATTGGCCCAATACCAGTATTCATAGATAGTCATACACCATCTCAAGCACTTCAAAATAAGGACTCCAGGTCAAGCTGGTCCTGCCTCTTGCATTCCTTATCCCATGAGCTATTCCCCTTATAACGGACCTCATCTGCGTACCATAAACTCCGACTCTGCTTTCCTTCCGCAGCCCCGCTGTGCTCATTCTGGGTGCTGTGTTTGTTGTTGCTGCTGCTCCCATGCCGCTTCTGCGCACACAGGGGGCAGAGAAGCCGTGAAGCTGGGGCTAATTGCTCCCTCTCATGCTCCTTCTGAGCCTCAGCTGAGGAAAAGAGCACGACAGCACGACGCTCATTGCCATAATAAGGAACAGCTGCTCTCATGGAGTGACGACACAAAGAGGACGGCGGGGGGAAAAAAAGAAGAAAAAAAAAAAACACGAAAAGACGCAAAGCCTTCATGAGCGCAGAAGTATTTATCTTCCACCCCCCCCTCCTGATTCTAGCCGCCCGACAGATTCTTTCCTGTTTTCCCCCCTTTTTCCCTGCATAAAGTACACAAGAAACATTCTACAGATTCTCTCTCTCTCACTCTCTCTCTCTCTCTCTCTCTCTCTCTCTCTCTCTCTCTCTTTTCTCCCTCAGCGTTAAATTTCCATTTCCCTCAGAGTTCATGGAAAGCCAAAAAAGCAGCAGGCCCTGGGTTTTTGTTTTTTTTTTTCCCCCCACGCTTTTGTCCTCGCATTCAAAAGGATGGAGATGAATCAAATTTCCATAAAAGAGTGGAGTTCTGAAAGGCAAATCAGCCGCTGTTTGTTTTTCCTCTCTTCTCCGAGCTTTCCTCTAGAAAGGGGAGAGAAAAAGAGAGTGGGAGTTGAGGGGACGTGAGAGACAGCGATAGGCCTACGGTTTGCGCACTTCAGGCCAACAACAACTGCACTCGTAGCCCCACTGACGTCCACGGGCCCTTGATCCACAAGAGGATCAGTGTCCACTGCCTTGCGGTAATCCATAAACATCTCCAACAGAAACACACAGCCGTGCAGCCCAGTAAATCCGCTCGGCACATGGTCCCCTTCAAAAAAAATTGGATTATCCCTCTGGCTTTGTGGGTACTTTCCTCAAGGTACCTGGGGAAATAATAAGTTCATTGCATTATGAGAATCGCAGCTTGTGCTTAGGGCACACATTCAATACATCCGCACACAGCTGGGGAGCACTTAAATACACATACATATACATAAACCAACGTGACTGTCCAGGGTGATAGTTCAGATTTAAACAGTTCATTTCTGCTTGAGTCTGCAGTAAAACGTCAGTGGGTGCTTTGGATGTCACCCACTGGGTGTAATATAGTAGAAATATATCTAATAAATATCGTATTTACATGTTCCTGCAATTTTCCATCAGTTTATACATGGAAAGGAAAAACACAGCCAGACACAATGTAAAACAGGAAGGTCATTGGATAGCAGATGGGTGGGTTTCGATTTAGATCAATAAGCATCAGATTCCTGTGGTTATGGATACAACTCAACGTGGTGTCTGTTTACAGGGAAATTCCTGTCCTTCAGTAAAAAGAGCCAGTCGACTTCCTGGTAAAGTGGCAATTGGGAAAAGCCTGTTGTAGTTGTGGAGAGATGCATGTGTACAGCAGTCTGAACTACCTGAAAAACGTTTTTTTTTTTCTGTTATTTGAGACGAATGTTACACATTTTTACACGATTTTGGTCAGATTGTAAATCTTTTAAGCTTTTAGTTTCATTTAGTTTTAGTTAGTTATATTCTTGAAAATATCATGTTCTTAAATGTCTCCTTAACCTTACCTATAGCCTCACACTTATCTTAGACTTCATCTCTTGCTTTCCACCGCCACCCCTAATTATTTATTTCCTCAGCCATCGCATCATTTTAAAATGTCTAGTTTGATGATTTTCCTCCATTTGCTGTCCTCTGAGTTGATTAAGCTTTATGGCAGAAACACTGGTTAATACAAATTCAGAACACATCTCACTGTCACCGCCAGCCCGCAGGTACCACGGCTTCCCGGACTCCGGAGTACTGAATTTGGGCTTTCGCCCCCGCTGTCAGTTTCTCTTTGGTTTCTCCCTATCAGCCACACCTGCATCTCATCATTCTGCCCTACTTAAGCCCAGCTCGACCCGGAGCTCACTGTCCATTCACCCATATGCCAATGCGCTGGTTCTGTCTGTGTGTGTTGTTTGTGCATGTGTGGTCCTGTTTGCAGTCGTGATCCAGCACCCACCTGTACTCTTGGCTCAGTACCTTGCTTTATGGAGGATGCCAGCCTACTCTGGACCTGACTCCTCACCAAGATGGACTGTTATTTCTAGAACTGTTCCTGATGTTGTCCTTCAGTTTCACGTTATGCAATTTGTGTAATTTAAACAAACTGCAGTCACAAGCCAGTGTAGGTCAACCAGCTCCTTTGTTTGGATTCCTGCCATTCCAGTGAAATTAACTGTGCTTCAAAACTCCTGCGAGTGCATCGTCTCCGTGGTGCCCACCGATAATTATGACACACACAAAGTCTATGTCAAGCTAGAAAATACAGCACAGCACAATTTTTTCTTTTAAAAAATCTTAAGATCATTGTTAAGACTTTTTAAGATAATATGTTTGAGAACCTTTCTCATTCTTTTAACATTTTTTTGAGAACTGCATTTAAGAACATTCTTATGAACTTCTTGGTTGAAGATCTTCCCTTAAGTTTTTTTCTGAAGAAAGCTTTTGTGAATCAGGCCTTGTAGGACTGGAAATAACTGTCCAGTTGTGCTGCCAAGATGGGTATTGAGTGAACACAGCTCCCTGTAAGGACTTAGCCATCACTCATTTATTTGATGTATGGTCCATTTCCATTGAATCAGCACATTTCCCATCGGAAAGCAAGTGATCTACAGCTAGCTGGCATTTAACTTACGCACATATACTGTCCACAGATGCGAACAGAAAGTTCCAGGTTGGACAGTGACTAAATAAATTCAGTTGCATACACATTTATACTGAGAAGTGGCTGTAAACTCACTGGTGAGTGAGGGTGAGTGAACCCAGGAGAGTGGTCAGATTAGCTATGAGCTAGGGCAACTTTGGAGGCAGTAAGAAGTCATGACTGGCTGGCTGAAAAGAAACTAATATGTCTATTTGTTTCATTTACTACAAATGTTCATTTTTCTACAATGGCAGATATTATTGCATAATAACGTATTGTAATATCACTGACGTTACATTAACCTTTTAACACCCATACGATTTCAGAGTCACAAAACCAAACCAACAGTTCAGTCAACACTTTCAACTAACTCTAATAAACACGCTCATAAATCTTCTGAATTAAAAGTGCTATGGCTTTTTAGTCATTTGTAAAAATGTATGACAACAAAACCAAGATGGCGGACTTTCACCACCAAAAAAGTAATCCCTGAAATGCGCTGTTACCATAGAACACATTTGTTTCTGTGACATGTATATCTGAAGTAATACGGTATCACATAACAAATAAGCAGAATTTGACATTTTCTCATTATGCAAGAACAAGTTAACTTTTTGCATATTTGGGCGCTACAAGTCTTATGCAATTATTGCAGCTTGCATCCATGCGCAAGCTCTGCCCCTGATTGTGGGCCTGTATTTTATTTCATCAGCTAGTTGTTGTATTTGGATATGTGAATAACTGGGACATTTTCAAATCAAGGAAAACAGATCACATACAGTGAGCCATAAGCCAGAGAATATCAAACATTCTTTTTATTTTTTTAATTCAGATACCTCCAGGTAACTCTATTTTGTTGTAAGTGCCATGTAGTGTGTTGTGCAGGGTAACAGTAGCAAATACTCATTTAAGAGAATCACAGACTCAGCTTCTTTAAGCTCCAGTTGCCACATGCTGTATCTCATAAAGAACTGAAACTGTCAACGGCTCCTTCAGGTGGGTGACATCTTCAAAGAACATGCTGAGTTGCTTTTTAACAAACCTCATCAACAGTTGTCTTACCACCAGCCAAGGGAAACTGTAGATATGTCCCAAAAGAAAGCCTGTAGCTAAGAAAGGTGGGTCCTTGATGGATCTTGTAGGATCCTCCTAAATGAGTCAATGACCGGCTAATATCAGTTAAAACATACTTGTGCAAGAGGCGGTAAAAGCAGCAGGTGGCCCTATACACCATTAAATGTTGCCCTCATTGATACATTCTACTCTGTCAGGATCGAAAGTGACAGTGTGTTTGACAGGAGTAATGGTAGACGGCAACAAACGGTAAGCAGACATCTGCACAGTTATATTTATTGCTGTTCTCAAATTGCACAAGCATATTTATTGCTGCTCTGCATTTTTTTTTTTTTTTGCACATGTAACTCTGTTCTGCATCTTTGCACATCTCTGCTGCTAGAATACAGTACCGGTCAAAATACTGTATTTATCCTCACTGAAACCATTGTCAATTGCACTGAACGTTGTCTTGTCTTGTCTCGTTTAGTTTTACATTGTTGCTCTTGTGTTCTTTTTCTAGCTCTTTGTCCTGTTTGCACTTGTGTTCTGTTCTGTTCTGCTCTTGTGTTGCACCATGGTCCTGGAGGAATGTTGTTTCATTTTTACTATGTACTGTGTGTATATGGTAGAAATGACAATAAAACCTACTTGACTTGACTTGACTTGGAGCTAAGACTGGGCTTGGTCAGGTGGACTATCTCTAACGTTCAGGAATTATGTGGAGGCCTGGTTTTTAACTGGTCACATTGCAATGACAGCACTTAGAAAACAGATGAAATTTCAAAACAGTTTTACACATTTGTTGGGTTACACCTGTGATCAGTCTGGGCATAGCTGTGGCTGTGTGCATGCTAGCAAGTTGTGAGCACTTGTCAGTAAAACACAAGAATTTCCCTGATCAGGTGTTTTTCTCTCATACAAACTTAGTTGTTACTAACAACTCAGTTACTTGTTCCCATCTCTGGCATGAAGCATATTGGATACATATATTGTTACAACATGGTCTATACAGTACACAGTAAGTACACTCAAACACAGTTCAAGTTATGACATCCTTCTAGTTTGGGAGTTTTGTCTTTGCATGGATAATGCCGTGATTTCGACACGTGTAGCCTTGGCATGATTGACGTCCCATTTAGGCCCAAAGAAATTGCATTCCGGCGACCGTCCATTAATCCTCAATGCCCCACCTGAGGGATTGAAAAGCAGTCTTGTAAGCATTAATCAAAAGCTTGTCACCCTCAAATGGCAAAGCAGGGGGATAAGCTGTTTGCTGCCTGGCACATGCTCAAAATGCATTTTTCACCTGGTTTAACGCTTTCCTTAAAGAAGAACGACAGTTTTTGCTGTTAATTGTGCTCCAAACTCAAAAGTTGCCTGTATTTCCTGAAAAAAGGAATTTATATTGGAGTGAAGAAAATACAAGGATTTAAAGATTACTTCAAACTCTGAGTGCTTTTCTCACTGATGCATAAATCTGCCAACCAGCCGTGTAACTTATAGGAGGCTTCCAGGCGCATTTAGACCAAAGCAGTTATTCTTTTGTTTTGCTCGAGTGAAAGGCCAGCCGGTTAGTAGTCATGCCAAATTGCCTTGTAACCTTTTCTTCGCTGTGAGAGCTGACAGTTTTTGCAGGAAGGGCCTGGTGCTTTGCTTAGCGGCGTCTACAAATCATCAGCCAGCGCAGAGGCACTGAAGTAGGCGAGGGAGGCGTTTGGCTTGGCGTTATTTGGTTTCTAAACGCCCTTCGTCACTGGCCTGACAGCTTGGACTGGAGGGCATCACAGCAGGAAGGTTAACTGCTAATTGGGCTGAGATGCTGAGGAAATGAAGGGAAGCTGCACGGGCCCATCATGAGAAAGCACTGGCTACAAAGAGCAAATGCCACAAGCTGCAGCTGTGAGATCAGTTTTGATAGGTGCAAGGAGTGTAAAAATGTATTGATGCATTGTGACAAAATGAACTAAAGGCTGTCATTTCTGTGATATTTAAATATACATTGAATATATGTTAATATCTCTCTGAATCTCTTTCAGTTCTGTTGTTATTTTTCAAATGTAATACAAACTAGCTGTATTATTGTATTATCTATATTCCCAATTTTCAGTAAATAGTTTCCTCAGTCACACTGGTGTAATCAGTGTATTTTGAAAATAACTGTACTAAATAAATCAAATCCTGGTGAATTTTAAGGCCTGGTGATACACAGAAAAGTTTAATACAGAATCCGATCATTTTGGGATGGAGATTTACATCCCTGGTGTGTGCTTGGTAAAGCTGGGGACGCAAAAAGGTTTTCCTAGCAGGGGTGATTGAGATGGAGGGGTGTGTGATGGATCAGAAGGACGCAGTAGTCTACACGAACTGCCCATCAAGCTTTCATTATGTGCCCAGATCTAACAGTTGTATCCCTATCTGTGCAGCAGGATGAGAAAGAGAAGTGTGAACTCTCCATGGTGAAGGAGAGACATGTGCAAGATCCCAGCAACACCATATCACTGATATACTCTTACCACTCCACACACTGCCATATCACACTACCATGTCGGTGCCACTACTGTGGTTGACACCCGAATAATAACTTCTCAGCAGCAGCCATGTTGTGAGAACCTGGCCAGTGATGAATGGTGTAGATGGTAACCGGTTATTGTTGACAACAGCTAAAGCCTTTACCTGTTTGTATATATGGCTCTTATACACTACACTACACTGCATCTCATTACAAAACAATGGGCATTAATGTGGAGGTGGTCTCCTCATTGCTGCTATAGCAAGCTGTGCTCTTCTTGGAATTGCTACAGGTTGGAACATGGCTGCATTCCATTTATCCACAAGACAAATAGTTAGTTCAGGCTCTGATGCTGACCTGTCTTGCAGTCAGCAGTCCAAAGGTGTTTTATGGGGTTCACGTTACAGCTTTGTGCAGGCCAGGCATGTTCTCCCCTACCCAACTAAGTAAACAATTTATTTATGCACAGAGTGCATTGCCTAAACAGGAAAAGGCCTCATCCAACAGGCAGCTGGTTGGTGGATATAAGTTCTAATTCTAACTGCAAAATCCAGATTTTAGACTGTTCAAAATACGTGGACAGGTAGATCAAGCTTGGCCAGTTTAAAACAAATGAACAAAAATGTCAGCAGTGCACATAAAGAGAAAAATAACAAAACCAGGGAAGAAATAACTGAATGCAAAATCAAAGTTGTCTACATTTTCCTCCCACCTGACATTACAGGGAGCAGTTTAGACATGGAGGCTGCAGCCATCAGAGGGACAGACATGACTGTGTCTACAGCTAATGCTATGGGATTGATAGGTACAGTAATAGATTTTACTGAGAAAATGTAGAAGAAAGGGGAAGCACTTTAATTTTAATATCATAAAATCAGGCATTAATACAGAATTCCATTTCGTGTTTTTCAATTGCATTTGATCAACCACAAGAACTCAAACTAGCACCCATGAATTTACAGTGTAGAGACTGTACAGTGTTAGTGCCATTTGAGACTGTTACCACAACAGGTGCATCAATGACAGTTTAGCTTTCCCATGTCACATCTCTAACCAAATCCACTCCTGTGGGATTGGCTCAGAACTCTGTGGTACACCACGGATGGAAACCCAATCCACGAAGCTCCCAGTTAACAGTTCTTGACCACACAGCTTGAAACTCGGTTGAGGCTTTTTAACCAAAAACAGACAACTTGCTTCAGCACTCAGCACTTCTTGCTTCAAGCCGTTTCCACTTCACAACAATGGCGCCTACAGTTGACCAAGGCAGCTCTAGCAGCGAACATAAATGACGTTTGTAATGTGTCATCCTCCGACAGTGCCTCAGTGGAAATGATTAACCCTTAAAACGCAAGCGGCACAGGTCCATGCCAGAAGCGCAACAAATGGAAAATTGTTGTCATATGGCAAAACAACTCCTTACATAAAGTTCCCCCGGTTTGTGTTGATGCTTTGTTTGGTGTTCCTATGTCACGTAGAACCAAAGTTATTGTAATTTGAAAAAACATGTTATAATAACCGCAGTAACCAGGTTTTTAAAATGGCGTGACACGCAAATGCCCATAAAGAACAAAAATGCTCAAATTTCTTTATTTTAGGTCTTAGAAACAAATGATAAAAAACACAAGATCTTTGAACCCAGGAGAACTTTCAGAATAGTTTTCGCCCACAAGTGGGTGGGGAAAACCTGCAGAGGGAGGGGCGATGGCGCACCGAGCAGCGGCACACTGAGTGAAAGCGCAGCAAGCAGTGGGCGTGTAGGAGAGCAAACACCAGTTTCAGACTGTTTTTAGACCATTTTTATTTGTTGAAATCTGCTCTGAGTTCTAAGGGTTAAGCTCTTCAGTGTGGCCAATTCTACTGGCAACGTTAATTGCAGGAAATTGGATGGCTGTATTCTGTATGATTTCACTGTTAGCAGTAAGAATAGTTCAAATAACTGAAACCACATACATTTGACCATGTAGTGTAGATTTCATTAATACATTTTTTTGCACTTTTTGAAGCCCTTGCTTCAAAAATAACATCCATGCACAAAAATGAAAGGAGCTGTAAACACTCAATTCATGACGGACCCCCTTTTTTGCAGCCTCATTTTAGCTGACAACTCCCTTACCGCCGCTCCATGTGCCAGCACAATTAACAGCTGAATGATTCTAAAGCAACGGACTCTGGTGTTCCACCTGCACGCAGTGACAAGGGCCCACAGGGGCTCCAGCTGGTCCTCTCTACTCTCGCCACTGATTGGAATATGAATAGAAAATGCAAACTGCATGGATGTAGTAGCCCTGCTGTACAAGTTCCACTGCTGCACTTCAGAATAACACAAAGAAATATAGGGTTTGTTCAGCTGCGATCTTCAGTATTCCCTTGCTCTTTCCTAGAGGAGAATCATTCTCAAACATGCACGCTAAGGACCCTGAATCAATTACTTAAACTTCTGAACAATTAAAATGCACAGTCATGTGCTGCAAATGTCTGATTGTTATTACCAGCAGTAGCTCAGCTGCCTTTGAAATAGTCTTTTTTCCTTCAGAATGTCAAGCTAAACCTGCAGGGATGAGAAAGGCCTGGCAGGGGGTAAAAAAACAGAGTTTAGATGAAGCCCAGGAGAGGAACCTTAACGACCATTCACAAATAAATGAAAAAATAATTTTTTTTAAAAGTAACAGATAAAAGGTATTCAAATAAGTTAATACTATGCAACAAGGCTGAAGTATAAACTTTCCTCTGACCTTCAGAAGTTCATCATAACGATTATATATCGTACACGTTTAAACAATCTTTCAAACCACACTTTGTGGTCTCAGAATTCTGACCTGGAAGTGGTCATTCTTGGTCCTGGAGATCTACCACCATGGAGACCTCAAGTCAAACACACCTGGCTCTAATATGCAGATTGCCCTGAAGGTCTAGATCAGATGTTTTAGATTAGGGTTCCAGCACAATTCTGCAGGTTGGTAGATCTCCAGGACCTGTATTGGGCACCCTATGGCTTAGAGCAAACAGTCCCTGTAATATATTAAAGCATCCATAAAATGCAATTTCCTCCTGTCTGGACGTCTGTCTACTGAACTATGCTTTTTTTTTTCAAAATCTTCAAAGGAATGCATTTCAATAGGAATGCATTTGATTTACAATAGAGGGAACGAACTGGATGTTCTTTGTAGTTGAGTGAGCAAATCAACATTTCTGAAAGTGTTTTTATTGTAATTAAAATGTAATTAAAGTCTTCAGCATGAGATCTTCTGAGATCTTCACTCTCTTGAAACTGAGCTGCTAGTGAGCAATGATGAGTGAAGGGGCAGGGATGAGAACCACCTGTGAAAACAACTGCAAAACAGACACAGTCTGTTTACATGGGTGCCCTTTTAAATGCAGTTACTGCATTCAGATATTGATCGGATCTCATTTCCCCACGCAGCATTTAAAATTTTAAATCAAGCTGGCATGACACCAGGGCTGAGTAGGTGTAGGCTCTACAGGCTGTGCTATGTTGTCTTCCTGAACATTCCTAAACAGTCATGGTGCTGAGCATTCGAGGTATTTTAAGTTACTGAGAATGTAGGTAAGCCGACCACAGTGTATTTACACTCACACACAGATCCATTCGCTGTGTGTGGATCAGTAAAACTTGATCCAAACACATTCCAATCACAAACACTGTATTTTAAATGCGTAAACAACGTACAAATATGGGACGCATTTTAATGTTAAGTGTAAACAAGGCCAGAGAGCCAAGAGTGTCCTAGTTAATCTGAAAAAAATATCTTATTTGTTTATTTTAATTAGAAATGTCTTGATTTCCATTCCAAATGGCCACTAGGGGGTCTGCAGCTACACTACCTGGGAAAATTACTTACACAAATATTGTGTATAACCCAATTTATTTTCATCTCAGTATTCCACAAGGGTAAGGTTTTGTAAAAAAAAAAAAAAAAAAAAAAAAAGATCTGTAGACTTGCAAAAATGCTGGGAACAGACTTGCATTACAAGCGGCCATGTTTTGAAAAATATTAACGTAACTGTAATGTTACATTTTCTGCAAAGAGAATGGTGAGGCTTCAGGGAAACGTTCTTCAAGCCCAGGCCCATAAATGCTTATATGGTAGCAGAAGAGAGCAGCATTGCAGCAGGGTGCTAAAACACTGGTCTGGGTGAATAAAAAATACCAAGACACCAACTGCCACTCTAAGGGCCTAATATGGGAAACTTTTGGATGGCTCGTATCACCATAGAGATGTAGAGAGTGCTTGAGGTTTCACAGGCCTTTTGTGCATGCTGACACTTCAGCAGCCTCAGTCTGCCAACACATAAGAATCTGAAACTGAGAAGCAATGCAATTGATTTATAAATAACCTGACTACTGATTGAGTTTAAATGTTTTTTGCAGCTGCATGGAGTGTTTCACATAAATGACACCAGAGTGTCCCTGTCTCTAGCCAACAAGTGTTGAAAGAAGATCCTCTTGAATGCATAGTTTCAGTACCGAAAGCAATAAACGATGAATCCCTGTTTCGGAGACAACTCAAAAGAAGCATAAGGATAATGAGGTACGACTGCATGAGAGGAGAACAAAGCTTCTTGATACCTGTTTTAGTCCATGCAATCAAGTCCCATGAGTCAGCCGTCCTCAACAAACCAGAGCTCGACATCACTTTAAAAGGAGTTAGAACAGTAATAATTAAAACAGAATTAATTCATAAATTTTAAAAAAAAATTAGGCCACAAATACTTAAATATGCACATAAACATACATATTCAAATGAACTGCCAAAGTGTCAAAGAGGCCACTGTTTTATTATTTAGTTGTTTGGAACCTCGGAACACAGAAAGCAATTTAGCCTACTATTTGGTTCTGAAATTGTGTATTAAATATAAATGAGACAAAACAAATGATCCCGATTGGAGGAGCGTCAAGACAAACACAGAATAAAGCAGGAAGAAATCCTGCACGCAATCTGCCTGCAATTCCTTGTGCTTCACCATAATTCTGCAATTGCTTGAGATTCAGGGACACAAAGACTCAGCTGCCAAAAAAAATAAATAAATAAGTAAACAGACAAACAAATAAATAAATAAATAAACAAATAACCAAATAAATAAGTAGTTAAACAAATCAGTTGAGTGCCTGTTTACATGTGGTTCATCCCATTATCCATGCTGAGCACATTTACACTGAGCCCAAAGCTACTGACCATCCACTTTATTAAAAATCTTGTCCTTCCACTCACTACCGCTACTTTAGTAGATCCACCTCTACATTAAAATTCCACTACTTCGTAACCCATCCTTTACCCCATTCATCACTGATCAGTTTCTGACCACAGCACCACTGGTGAACATTATTTGTTTGGTGTAAAGTGTAAGGTGTCACCACAGTACAGCACACAGTGTGAACAACATGAAATTCTTTCTCTGCATTTAACCCATTCACCCAAGTGAAGCAGCGGGCAGCCAGCAACGCAGCGCCCAGGGAGCAGTGTGTGGGGACGGTGCCTTGCTCAAGGATACCACAGTGGTGCCACTGGCAGTCCTGGGATTCAAACCCACAACCTTCTGATCACAATGGCAGCTTCCTTATCACGAGACCATCAGCTGGCCCCAAGAAGTGCTGGTGGTGTTGCTCTTTTTTTTTTTTTTACCTACTACTGGCTTGTGTGGTTTGCCATCCATAAATGTCCATCCAAGAGCAGCTCAGTGGTCCTTAAAGTGACCACTCATGGTTGAGGATGAGTAATAAAACATATGTATTACAACTACAGTCCTTCACAGAACACAGCACAGAGGCTCTATAGGGTAAGCCTGTCCAATAAAGTGGCCAGGGAGAGTACCAGTAATGCCCATTCAGAGCTTTGAAAAGCATAACCTGTCCAGGCAACAAGAGGTAAGACATTTCATTTTGGTGGAGAGAGCCTTTTTCCTTTTAGCATTCACAGTTTTAAATCATACAGAAAGGATGGTACAGTAGGGTCTACAGAAGTGCTTACGATGAAACAATCTCTTAATGAAAATGCTTTGCCTCCTGGGTTCTATAACTCCATCTACAGGTCTGACATTGTGTTGGTTTAGACTATTTGATCCACACACTGCCCCCGTGGTGAATGTTTCCTCTCTGCCCAAGGGTAATCCTTCATTATGGCAAAATTAAACCTCAGCCCGACGCCACTAATCACAGTGTCTCATTTCACAACAAAGAATAATTAAAGTGGGCCTGTGCTGGATTGTCCTGGACTAGAGGCTTCCAATGTTCTCTCCTACGCGGATTTCATGAATATATTCCATCAGGGGCTCTCGCAAAGTACTTGTGCTCATCCTTCTCGAGGGTGTCAGGGACTACTTGAGGCCATCTGTTTCGCAGTGCTGCTGTAGGCTTAAAGGTCACATACATTTTTCAGGATCTGGAACGACTTTCGGAGTGCACTGGATTGACAATGAGGAGCACAAACATTGATTCCTGTCTCCAGAGGAACGAAGCTGCTGCAACAGGAATGAAGACTCAGAAGTTTTGTCCATTCACCATTTGTCATTGTATTGTTGGCTATACTAACAAGGCATTGCCCCTTGAGACTAACAGTCTCTTGGATTCCTTGGATTGTGTTGAGAAAAACTGTATTGCCATCTAGTGGAGGTGCTGAGATTATAGAACTCATTCTAGAAGCTGATCTAATATACACTAAATGGACAAAAGTTTTGGGACGCCTGACCATTACACCAACAGAAACTTTAATGATGTTACATTCAAATATATAGACTTTAGTATGGAGTTGGTTCCCCCCTTTGCAGCTATAACAGCTTCCACTCTTCTTGGAAGGCTTTCCACGAGATTTTGGAGTGTTTCTGTGGGAA
>JBBPCZ010000034.1:19148755-19160289 GCA_037974445.1 Brycinus macrolepidotus
ATGTGTTTATCAGCGATTTGGTCCTGCAGACGAGGATTACTACTACAAAAAATCTGATGAGCCTCAGCCAGACAGCCCACAGGATCCAGAGGGCCACATCACTCTGAATGACTATGGTGAGAACATTGCTTAATAAAACACAGTACAGTACAGTTTAGCCATACACAGTATAGAATAGATACAGTATGTTTTTTTTTTATTATCTAAAAATTGCTTTATTCTGTACTGTTCAAGGGGCCAAGGTCAAAACTGGCCCAAGAAAAAGAGAAACCAGTAAAGCTCAGAAAAAGTCAGACTTGGAGTTAAAGGTATGTTCTTCTCATTCTCATTCTATCTTTGAATGGGGAAAAAAAAAGATTTTATGTGTTTAAAACATTCATTTTTTCCATTTCTGTCTTCTCAGACTGATGCAGACTAAACCTTCTGAAGATGTCTTGGACTTGACTTTAATAAAGCCATACAAGACTGTCAAGTAATGGAGCATGCATTACCTAATTTGGTTTTCTGGGCAGGAAAATCTCCAAATGTATGTGATTCCCAGCTTGAAGAGGGCAAATAGCCAACATTTCCCAAATAGTTTTATAATTGGAAAACATAACTTTTGGATCAGTGTATAGACGGTTATGTGACACTTGTATAAAACAAAAAAATGAGGGCCTTGAAAATGGCCTATAATAAGACTATAATAAAATGTGCTAGATAAAATAATGGGACCCTTCACTTTCCTATCCGACACTAATTTCCTGCTGCCTTGCTTTGGCCAGTTATGAAGGGTTTTAGAATACTGGTTACGTTCACAGTATGAACTCGCATTTTAAATTACAGGCTTTACATAGAAAGTTCCCCAACTGTATTTCCACCTGGACCAAACATTACTTGATCACTGGATTACTTGATTCAAGAAGAATGCTGAAGTAGGCCTACTTGAAAATATTATTTGAAACTTCTTTGTGGCAAAATCACTTGAAAACTACAAACCATTACAATGTTAAGATGAGTTTGTATTTACATCTGAATGTATTCTGATAAAATAAAACTGTGTTGAAGCACTGTTCAGATTTGTTTTATATCTTATTGTGAACCAAAACCTGACTGGGAGATACACAATTTGTCCAAAAGTACTTAAGACACCTGCTAAGCATTTCTACTAAAACGAGGGTTTTAGCAGGGAGTTTGTCCCCATTTGCTGCAGTAACAGTCTACTATTCTGGAAGGCTTCGATGTTGGAGCATTGCAGTCTAGCTTGTAAACAGCAAATCCAACTCATCCCAAAGGTGTTCACTTTCAGTTTCATCTCTGCAGCGGTATCATTTCCACTACTGGGAGCTTTATACTGTCCTTTCTGACACCTTTTGTGTGATTGCTCCAGGACATTTTGTTCTATTGTCAGTGCTTTCCCCATCTATCAGCACTTTTCAATTACATGGCTCTGTGTGCACAATTCAGCAAACGTCGGCACTGATTGTGTCTTAAAACAGCTGACTCAACTTCCGGATCCCTAAAGTACCATTTTTTTTGTAAATGAGACATGACACATTTATTGTTTTTGTCCCTGGTGGAACTTATCTTTTTTGTGACACAAGTAAGTTTAGTTTGGTATGGACCACAAACAGTTTCCACTCTGTTAGACACGTCTCACCTTTTCAGTCTACCTCGTAAAGTTCTGATCATCTGACGCTCCACAGTTGATGTTGTCCTCCATAGCCACCTTCTAATCCAGAGGTGCCCAACTCTGGTCCTGGATGACCGGTGTCCAGCATAGTTTGAAAGTTGGGCATCCCTGCTCCAGTCCTTCATCAGTGGTCAGTTTCTAGACATTTTTGGTTGGATATTTTGGTTAGTGGTCTATTCTCAGTGACACAAAGGTGTTTTAAAAACTCCAGCAGCACACACACATTAACATTCCACTCGAATGTCAGTGTCAAAGCTGTGTTGAGAAAATGTACCAACCAAGACCAGCCCACTGATGAATGGGGTCAATGGGGTTAGATTATGCAAAGAAACAGATGGATTAGCCTAAGCAGTGTATTACTGTGTAAACTACAAAGTGAGCCTAAATTGTAAGTGGAGCTCATCAAATACACAATGAACGTAAATACAAGGTAGTCATACTTAATGAATTGGCTCATTATTATTCAACAAAATGTAACATAGCCAAATGGTCAGACCAACCATTTTTCTTCCTTTTTTTTTTTTTATTTGATTCACAGCTACTGTAGAACTCAGAATCCATAAAAAAAATAGTGTATAAAGTATAGCACCCGGGCTTGTGTTAGCACTCTTTTTATTTCCCATTTCTTGTTATTTGACTGTATGATAAGCCTTTGATATTATTTGGACATAATGCAAAAATGTTAAGACTTTCATATGACTTTATTTTTTTTTAAATCTGAGTAATAATTAAATAATTACACGATTACTGACAACATTATGGCAGGAAGCAAACATAATATGTAAAAAGTGCATTGTTGAGAAAAAAAAAAATTAAATCAACTGATCCAAGGTAACAGACTATGTAAAAATCAACCATAGAGATGGATCATCTCCTGTTGCTCACTAGTGCACATCAGTCTTTCATGCCTCACACCTCTTCTGCAATACTAATCTCATTACTGTACACCTGCATTAGCAGTTGAGCTCAATATGAGTCAAGGCATGTACATAGTGGAACATTGGCAAACGTACTGTTATATAAACTTAATATAAACGCTTTGGGAAGTGTGGTGTAATTCTTTGAATATATGTCAAAACTATTAGGAAGAAAAGGATAACCAAGCTCTATGCATCATCTCTAGGTCAGGTTTGCAGTTCCAGAAAAGCATAATAGCCTTAAGTGATTCTCTCAAGCTTCGTGCAAAGATCTTCTAGCTCTTTTGACAAACTCACATCAGACCAATTAGGGTCAATATTCCAATACAGCCACCATCACTATAGACAATAAATGTCTATATAGAATATGATGTTCCTAAGCACACCAGTGAAACTGGCATCTCAATATTTAAGGGCCTCGACACACAGACACTGACCAATATGTGTGAGTAAAGTGAGATTTTTTTTTTTCTCATGTTAAACACCGATTGGCCGAGGTACTTATACCACTCCAACTGTGTTTTATATTAGAGATTTGCATTGGGCATTGGTCACTTCTCATCCAAAGAAAGTAGGAAGTGTAAACTTGTAAATGTGAGCTTCACACATTCATAGACAGATACTAATATTGATTACTATACATTGTTAGTTTTTAACATTACATTTAATATCCATTGATGTCAATCAACTTTCAACTGGGGGAAATATTTGAATTATATGCCCCTTGTTCACTTCAGGATGACAGGGTCAGTCCGGAGTTACTGACCAGTGATAGTAATGCATTCAACTGTTCACCTCACCTATAATCTGTAAATTTGCTCCATGAGGATGAAAATGCACCTTGTCCACATAGATCTCATGCTGGAACTCAACCGTATGTAGCTACCAGACTCATCAGATTTTCATAGTTCTACTTTATCAAAGCATAACTGCATCACAACATTGGGGTGAAGAAAAGTAACTAGGGCTAAATCAAGGTTAGGTCTGCTTTGTTCTAAGCAACATACTGCTATATGTATCTGATAAACAGGGAATCTCAGGATGGAGGACATGTGTGAAAAAAGGATGTCCAGGCTGTCCTGATTCCTCTATCAGTAAGGCTACAGTCACCGTCAAGAGGAGGAGGCTAGACAGAGGACAGGTCAGGAATGCCTGATAAAGGGATGGGTGAGTTCAAGTGGTGTGACTGTCTTGAGAAAGTGGTTTGTTTCCCTTCCAGGCTAGAAAGCGAGGGGGGAGGGCTTATATCTGGAGCTCAGCTCCAGCTTCCCCTCCTACTTCTTCCGGCAGCTGGGCCAGCTGAGGCCTCCGCAGGCTGCAGACACTATGATGTACAGAACTACCTGAAAACCAAAACAGAAAGAGACCCAATGTCTACAAACCATAAAGTACCAAAATTAGACAATTTTCTTGTATTTTTTTTCCCCTGAAATAGTGTGTATAGGTTTATGTGCCAAAAACAGTCACTCAATTTAAAAGTGTAAAGTGTAAAGTGACCATTCTCTCATACGTGAACACACCACAGCACACAGTGTGAACAGCACAAAATTGTTCCTCTGTATTTAACCCATTCACCAAGTGAAGCGGCGGCCAGGCAGCTACACAGCGCCCAGGGAGCAGTGTGTGGGGACGGTACCTTGCTCAAGGGTGCCTCAGAGGTGCCGCTAGCAGTCTCGGGATTCGAACCCACGACTTTCTGATCGCAGGGCGAACGCCCTAAGCACTAGGCCACCAGCTGCCCCAAACAATTTATGTTTATCCCTTATAATTAGTCTCACACAGAAAACTTCTGCCAATCATTAGAGTCTGTCAAGTTTCACCTGATTTTTAAAAGCTACCTCGCTGAAAGTGATTACAATCAGGTGATTATCGCTATGTTTCCTGAAGCCTAAGACATTGTACAATAGTCATGAAATAAAGTTTTGGCCTAAAAGGTGTTATAAGAACACATGCAGAATAGAGAGGAATATGTAGGGTGTAAAAAAAAGTCCCAAAAGAAAATTTCTCAACAGATTTACCACCACTGCCATTTTTACCACCATCAACAATATATATAAAAACTCAAGTCATTTGAATCGTAAAAAAGTGGCAATATTTTAGTTGTAGAAATTGCAACCCCTGTTTCCCAATCACCACCACTGTAAACAAATCTTATTTGTTATGCTTCTTTACAATTAATAACATCCAACAACAGCGACTCTATTTAAATTCCAAAATTGTATTTTACAGGATTTCTTTTTTTAAATATGTGCAACTCCAATTTAATGTGGCCAAAAACCACCAACACTGACAGAAAGGGGCCATTTGACTGACACGCAAACTACCCACCACAAACTAATGTGCAGGGGTTGAGGATTGTTGAGGAAAACAGTGCTACCACATGTAATCGTCTCGCATAAAACAAAGTGGCAAACACAAAGACCTAGTTTACTTAAATTTCAAAGAAATCTCTTGAATAAGATCAACACTGTATACCTACTGCATTGTTGTGTACTTACAAGTGAAACCAGTATGACGATGAGTGTTAATTTGAGGTTCTTCATACACATGGCACGGGCAAGGTTGCGGCTCGTTGTTTTGAAGGTGACCGACTGTTTTGTAAAAAGACCAAGAAATACACTTAGACTGCTATCCTGTTGCAACAAAATGCCAATACACAAGTGTCTAAAGAGACACTTACCGAATCTACCAAGTTCTCAGTCTTGTCAATGAGAAGTTCCAGCTTCTCCCCTCTCTGTGCCACCAGATCTGCAATGAGAAAAGCATTCACACATCATACACAGGACATTTCTACGTATCAGTGGGTACTTTGAGATGATTTTGAATAAAAACTCGTACCAATATTCCGGACCATAATGCCTTTCAAGTCATCCACCTGCATTTGTGTCTCTGTCAATCGATCTGAGCCTCTCGGGTCTGAGTGGTGTTTCTGTCATGAGATTGCAATAAATATTAATATAAACACTGTATCCAACTGACAACTCTTTATGGTTCCACAGTTTAACCTGCATCAGCAGGTTATATCCCGTTGACAAAGCACAGATAATCTGTTTAAATGTTCAGGGATTAAAGGAAAAAAAAAAAGATGTGCACACGAAACACACACAATGCTAAGCTTTCTTCACACAAACAGCTCTGATGACCTTGTCACATTTGTAAATGTATATTTTGGTGTTAATATAACCTCAGTTTTTGTCTAGACTAAAAAAGAAAGTGTGTGCATCCATAGAGACATGCTTCATTGATAAGCCTATTTTAATACACATTATAGCTATACAATAGTCACAAAATGAATATATTGTCTTTAATAAGTAGCCTAAGAGAAGGCCTAGTCTTCATCTGCATCAGTAGTCTTACCTATAGTGCTCAATACCAGATCTGTCTCCATGACAACATAAGGAACTGATAGTAGACAATCACATGGCAAAATTCGTAAGTAGTCTAATGTAACAAAAAACATCCCGTTCTCACTTTTTTCCCTTTCGGATCTCGGTCTCTCTGAATTCCAGCTGGGGGTGTTATGTTGTTGCTGGAGTGCGAGTACGTGTAATGACACCAGGTCCAATTTATGGAAGTCCATCATAGCGACAGAAAACTTTTCTTATACAGATACTATTTTACACTTTACACTTACTTAAGTTTTTACCTTTTATTTGAATGAAAGAAATCTAAGAACATGTTGCACTGTCCCATGTTAGCAGTAGCTGCTTTACAAGACTAGCACTCAGTTGGGAGTTGTCTCCAATTCCACCCACTAGCTAGTACTCCCCCAGTCACATAACACCAAAGGGCACTGGGAGGGTGAGAGCTAGTATGTGCTTCATCCAAGTCACGTTAAATCAGCCACTGCATCTTTTGGGCTGCTGCAAATACACCATCTTTGGACAGCTCAACACGTCAGATTTCTTTCATAATGTTAACAGAACAATAATCTGTTCTGTCACAATCGTTCACTTTTTATTTAAACTTTAATGCAACTTTAAACTTAATATTACCTCAAAATATTAAGCTGACCGAAAACTGACAAGGAAACTGAACCATTTCCTAAACTGAACACACAAGAGAAGGGGTGTAAAACGGAAGGAAAGGCTGGCCTTAAAATGAAACAGGAAAGGCATGTCATCTCTAAGTTACTTAGCTAAGTTAGGTAACTGTTGTGTTATAAGACTTCTCCCTTGTTGACTGTATTTATCTGTATGCCTAACCTCTATTTTTATCCTTGTCATATTCTTAGAGTGCCAAGAGATCACATTTTGCATGTAGTCTTCAAATACAGACTAGAGACCTGTTTGTCTACATCTCTCCAAGAATCTGGATGTACTGATCCAACGTACCAAGAATTTTAAAGCATAAAGTTGTCATGGTACACTCAATAGCTGTCAGACACTGCAACAGTAACCAAGAGGGTGAAAATTCAGAAGAGGGTCTGCAGGCCAATTTGTTTGACCTGATGCCTCCATACAGAAGCTAGAAAGCCAGCTATAGCCAAATATCAGACGGTTTTAAGGCTGAATGATTAACTGTTTTTATATCAAAAGTGCATTTTGAAAGAGTACCATTTTCAAATTGCACAAGCTACAATTTCAGTTTCCTTTGTTACACTGCCAAGCATTGTCTTTCAAACATTTCAGCTGAGGAAACTGATCGACTGAATTATTTTGAAATACCAATTTGTAACTTGTTCTTGATTAATGTCATTTTTAAAAAAAAGAAACATTTATCTGTTTCTTCAATTTGAAACGTGTTTTTCATGCCTGCAGGTCATAACTGAAATCAAAACAATAACAACAGCTACAATTTCCTTTTGGTAAAAGCAAAGACTTTTGTACTATAATTTAAATAGAAGTAAAAAAAAAAAAAAGGACTTCTTCCAGGCCGCCCGCTGCTTCATTTGGGTGAATGGGTTAAATGCAGAGGACAATTTAGTGTTGTTCACACTGTGCGCTGTGCTGTAGTGTGTCCACGTAGGACAAAATGGACACTTTACACAAGTCCTTCAAAGTAATATTTTACAAATCAAAAAACAGGTACCCCTAGTTGCAATCAATCACAGGACTTGCGTACTTTGTCCATTGCTGACTACATTTGCCAATATTATCAGATGTTGGAATTTTTAGCTCCTTTATATAGATCCAGCCTTCCTACACCCGGTCCATAGCCTGAAGAATTTCAGTCTACACACTGCCACAAGCACTAATTCTTCTTCTGCTAATTACTATTATTATTATTATTATTATTGTTAAACATAAACAGTCATTTTCCACAATTAACACTTAATTTACAATCCTGTTACGACCCTGATAGTTCCAGTCACACTCACTGCATGTTTAAAGCCTGGGGCCAAAACCGCTGTAAGACTTAAGTTGTATGCTTAATAAGTAGCAACCCATTCATTCTCACATCATGAGACTGCACCAGAATAACAGGCCACTCTTCCTGGTGAAAAGGGGCCCTCATAATCCTAAAGCCTGACTGACCCACTTCTCATGTAATACTTACTTTCCATTTCTCAGCCTGGTTCCAAAAATCTAAGATATGTCCTTATATAATAAGATCAGTTTAAGTTAATGATGAATCATAAAGACTTTTATCCTTCACAAATTGTAAAGCCAAAGTTGTATACAGGTCTACAGAATTTTATGGGAAATTTTACTTATAAAAGTGGACATATTTTTTCCTATGAAGGGTCCTTAGAAGTATCCTAAGAAGGTTCATTCAGGGACCATGAAGTGTTTCTGACAAGTTCATACATGCCCCTGCCATCTCCAGCTTCTGTAGGGAGAAACTACAGGACAGCTGAGACGCTTGAAAATATGGCTAGGATTTATCAAAAGCAGATCTGTCACATTTCATGAGGCCTTTACCAACAGCATTAAAACTCCTACACATATGGAAATGTAGTTGTTTAATCTGAGCCTTGTATTATCCTCTGCAACGCTTCTGTAATCCACTGTTTCTCACTTTAAAGACTACATTCTGAAAGCGTGTGTCCTTTTTCCCCCCAGGTAAATGTATTAACAAGGTGCACCAGCAAGATGCAAGATGAGATTTTCTTCTAGTAATCGCAATTAGAAAAACGTATTACCAAGAGTAAAGGCATAGTGCACAGAATGAAAGTGAAAGGAGTTGCAGGTCCAAGCACGGATGCCTTAAATTTTAGTCAATAAATGTGCAGGGAACTGCACCACAGCAGTCAAATGTATTTTGTAAATTCTGTAAATGGCAACTTGGAAGAAAAACAAAAAACAAAGAACCTTAGAGTAAGCTCCAGCTTCTGCATGGGATGATTATCCACAACTAGAGTGAAAAGAACTCTGATTCTGTTTAGTGATTTCCTTGATCAAACACACCGGTCTCAATACAACCTGGTAATAGCCTGCTTCTGTGGGTGTGATTAAGTAGGGTATGTGCTGTACACAGGAGTTGTACACCTCTGATCTACAACATTAGTGGAAGCTGTGGTTTCATTCTGATAAAAAATATTCTCAAGAACATCGCTGCATTTACTTGGGAGAACTGTCTATGAAAATCGAATGCAAATTTGCAGGAGCCTTCTTGTGCCACTCACCATTTGTGCAGCAAGAGTGCTGGAGAACTCGCTGTTCATGGCATAGGGTAAAGCTGTCTGAGCCCGGGAGCCATAGGTGGTCTGGAAGCGTTTCTTTACTTCATTGAGGAAGCTAAATGCGCGCGACCTCTCAAAGTCCTGCACACAAATCCACAACACTTAATGGCATATATTTAACTGCAGGCGAAATGAAATGCCTCACTGACAGTTCACTAAACTGCATAAACAGGATTTAATAGCTCATTATCAGTTCAGCTGCAGCATATAAAAAAAAAAAGGCAATCAGGAAGTATTTTGGACTCACATCGTCTGTGATACAAAGATATATGATTCTGTCATGGCAGATGTAGTGGAAGAGATAGCTGAAATCAAGAACAGCATTATCAGCAACTGAGCAAAGCTGACTTTGGAGAAATAGCCCATGAAAATAAAATAAAACAACATGCCAAACAAACAGTCCACACAAACAGCAATGCACAGGTCTGGCACTACTAGGTCAAGGTGTTATCTTAAAGACGTTTCATCCCAGACGTTTGATTACTAGATAATTAAAAGAGAGAGAGAGGGCAAAGATTAAATCAAATGCCAATAATCCTGTTCACCCTACCTGCCATGAGAGTAGGTGAGTTTGTTGTTTTCAGATGGGATCTTGGCCAAAATCTGCTCTGTCACCTCAAGGAAGTTTCCACCACACCAAGCATGTTTGGCCAGTATGGTCGTTCCACGAGCCACCACAGCAAAAAGGATTGCCATAGCAGGAACGAGGGCAGATGAGGTCTGATTTACTGACTGAGAACGACTGCAAGTACTGTGGACAACAAACGTTAAAGATTTAACTGAGGGAGTCAATCAGATCAGAGTCAATTAAATAACAACATGAACAACCAGATACAGCACTGTCATTGAAACATTCAGAACCTACCCAGAAGCGTTAAGCATTGAGACATGTCCCCCTCTCTGGGTCCTAAGATACACACACACGAGTTTTGCAACCTATTTTGCAACCTACTCACCCATTTCCATCTTTGAGTTTAGCATTACGAGACTGAGGCCAAGGATTAAGAACTGTTTGCTGAAATTTTTATCCCAATTATTATCATGTTGTCATTATTAACTAATATTAGTGTTATGTTGGATAATGTCACTGTAATAGTGTTAGGCTTGCAGAATGACACTATTGGTAAACATAGACTGTTGAGTCACAAAACACTATCTAGCAGGTTTAGCTACTGTAAATAAAGCATTTAAGAGCTAGTATAGTCCAATTTCTTTTCTTGCAAACACAAATTAAAGTTCATAAGACATAAAAACCCCCATGGTCAAACTGTCAAGCCAGATATTTATCTGAAAAACCAATCTGAAAATGAAACAAGACTGAGGAGAGACAGCTGTAGCTGGCTAAGCTAGCGAGCTAACAAAACCTTCTGGAAGCTGCAAGCTTCAGTAAAGGCTTCCACTCTCAAAACATCTCTCTAACCCAGGAGACAAGGAAAATTCTCCTTATACTCCTTCTGGCTGTCCAAACACCAGAGAAATGCTTAACGATATAAACATGAACCAAAATAAGGGTATGAGAGGTAGGATGCTGTAAAAGTTTTATCGTTTCTAAAGAAAAGACCTGCAGTCATCGAAAACACTGATCACGCATTTACTACTTCACAGTCAAGCCCAGTTTTTTTTCTGTCAAAAAGCAGAAATGGAGTGATATGTTGACATAAATAGATACTCACCACCGTGTTAATCACGCATTTGAGTCCATCCACACAGCTCAGACATGCAGACATGAAAAAAACGCTCCAGTGCTCCTGATAGTTTTTCCGCATCGAGCAGAGGCCGTAAACACCCGCCCTGCTGCTGGGAACTGTAGTTTTTATTCACACTTGTAGTCCCACAAGGTGGTTTTTATTCACTCTTGTAGTCCCCACAGTGTAGTTTTTATTTACTCTTGTAGTCCCACGGTGTAGTTTTTATTCACACTTGTAGTCCCACAGTATAGTTTTTATTCACACTTGTAGTCTCATAGTGTAGTGTTTATTCACACATGTAGTTTTATTTGCGTTTTATTTAAAATAAATACATAATTGAAAAATTGCGCTTCAGTACTTTAAATCTACACCAATAAAATATGCTTTGTGTTTCTTATGGCCAGTTAGATGGTTACAAATCGTTGTGCCTAAATAAAAATACACAAAATTATTGGGACACACCTGTTTGTCAGTGTTTGGGCTAGGCCCCTTACTTCCAGTGAAGGGCTTAATCTTAAAGCTTCAGCAGACCAAGACATTTTGGATAACGGCATGCTTCCAACTATGTGGACACCGTTTGGGGAAGGTCTTTTTCTATTCCAGCATGACTGTGCCCCAGTGCACAAAGCAAG
>JBBPCZ010000034.1:19201907-19221589 GCA_037974445.1 Brycinus macrolepidotus
GTCTTTATGGAGCTTGCTTTGTGCACTGGGGCACAGTCATGCTGGAATAGAAAAGGTTCTACCCCAAACTGTGTCCACAAAGTTGGAAGCATGGCGTTATCCAGTCTGTCCTGGTATGCTGAAGCATTAAGACTGCCCTTCACTGGAAGAAAGGGGCCTAGCCCAAACCCCGAAAAACGGGTGTGTCCCAATACTTTTGTCCACATCATGTAGAAAGCAGGCCAAAAATGTGTTATTTGCACAGCTGTTACAAGCTTTACATTTGTGTTTAAACTAGAGCCGACATCAAAAAGGGAAAGAATAGGTTTCTAAACATTGATTTGTAATGACACACACCTTGAATTCGTATCTATTCTTGGCTTTCAGTGTAAACAAAATTTAACAGTTCATGAAATGAGCACAAGTAATTTTGGGTAAGCTATAAATAAAATCCTCTGACTACATTTAGTTTATGCTGTGTGACTTACATGTACATTTCATAATAGAGACTGGCATGCAATCATTCAAACATCCTAACAATAGAGATCATTTATATTTTTTACTTATTCTCGCATTTCTGTCAGGTTAGGAATTTACTAGCTTTTTAAATACTGATAGAACTTTACGCTATGTAGACATTCATTTAGTATTAGCAAGGTAATTCTCACTTACATATCTCATTTTCAGAACTTCACATTTCTTCAAATAACCCTTGATTGAAAGACTCTTTAGTGGTTCTTCTATGGCATTGCTCCAAAGA
The DNA here is from genome assembly GCA_037974445.1 of Brycinus macrolepidotus. Classification (NCBI taxonomy): domain Eukaryota; kingdom Metazoa; phylum Chordata; class Actinopteri; order Characiformes; family Alestidae; genus Brycinus; species Brycinus macrolepidotus. The sequence goes on from JBBPCZ010000034.1 coordinate 19,202,647, forward strand.
GCAGTTCCTTTCTGGCACCTTTATTTTTAAGAGTGTTTTGTGATCACAAGGGGCGAGCAGTTCGTGTAGAAAGAAAATCCTGCAACATGGAACATGGGAAAGGAACAACACAATGACTGTTGGTTTAAGCCAGGGAGGTCAGTCAGCAAAATACACATTGCCAGTGTCAATCAACTGCCTTGTCATTACTTGACATACAATAGCAAACAACTCTCTGGATTTCTGCTGCAGGTCAAAAAAAAAAGTTTTGTTTTTTTTTTCCTTCAGAGGTCAGTTTTTGCAATCATTTGGTTCAGCCAACCAGACAATGGGACATTTTTGAATAACTGAATGGAATTGTGCATAGTTTCTTCAAAATGTTGAAAGAGTAGTTTAGACCAAAAAATAAAAAGAGGGAAGTAACTCTTGTAAATGTTGAGTAGGATTTTATGCCTGGAGACGATTCAGTATTCTCTTGTGAATTATTCTGGCCAAGGATTTCCGATCCTTGCCACTCACCGTTGTGTGATGTGATCTGTCATGACAGCACCACAGTGACCCATCTAATACGTCAGTAAGAAATCTGAAACAGAGAACGTGTTCCAAAGAAGCTGTAGCAAGCCCAGATAAGCTAAATGAGTGAACTCCAACACAAGGAAACAGGTCACAGCAAAGTTCATCTAAGGTTTCTGTCTGGCACTATGACTATTAAACATGATTGCATGATTTCCACTATGAACTCCTGATTCGAGTGGGCGTTTTGTCCCAGCTGGCCAGGTAAGCCGATCCAACATGGATGTCACCGGATAACTGCTCCATATATCAAAAATGGAGCATAAGCACACACACCCAATTCTATATCATATGGCGACACTCAGCATCTAAAGTGGACATCTGGTTTAGATTCCGTAGTTTTTTCACTCTTCATATTTGGGGTCCTTGGAAACTGACCATGCCTTGACAAGCAGTAACACAGAGCCAGAGGAATGACTGTCCAGATCGTTTTATGTACTGCAGAAAAAGGTAGGGGTGTAATATAAGAGTCTAAAAGGGGAGGAAAGGATGGATGAGAATCGGGAGAGCACAAGTTGCCTGACCTTTACATTAAGAATGCACGAAATCATGTGTTGCCTTCTAAACATCTGATCTGCAGACTTAGAAGAACAAACCTCCTAGATAAGAAGTTGAACTGAGAGTCAGTCCTCAGTCAGCTGCATCGGGCCTTAAAGGAGACTCTGTTTTTAGCTGATTGGCATTTGGTTATGAAGATACAAAAATGAGAACCCAAGGAGTGGATGGATTAGAAATGGAAATGATTCCACCTTTTCTTTTGCAATACAGTCCTCAAACCTTGAATGTCATCTGATACCAACACCATTCGAATGTTTATTTTACTTTACTGACCTCTATATGAGCCTTTAATATGAGCTAGTTTTAATTAAAGCTGTTTATGAGAGCTCACCATGTAGAAGTACCATGCTCAAACTGCTGAAAAACGCACTACAGGAATAAATACACAGGCAGTAACATGTCAAAATAAACTATTTAAAATAAAGGAATTTTCATTTCATTTCATACCATTGTCCTTATGGTAAACATAAATCAGAAATTATAACACATTGTTCTTGGATACGGTGATTCATTTCTGAGTGAGACGCAGTATCAAGGAGGGTCTCTAAGCATTTTCCCCAGATAATAGGTGAGGGTGGGAGTGAAACATGATATTGAGATATTAAGACGTAATTATATGTTAATGATTATTTCATTTATTGAAGAAAAAAATTATTCAATGTGTAAAAAGCAATCATTATTAATTAGACTTGTAATAAACCAGCTGGATTACTCATAGCCCTACAGGATCTAAACATTGCTTAAATAGAACCTTTCCAGCAAAGTGAAGTAAACTAAAGGGTCCCAGCATGCAGCACTCTGCATGCCATAAAAAGAAATGCATGTAGAAAGTTACAGAAATATTACACTAACAAACTTCCTCCAGTGATGACGAACATCTGAGGAACTCACTCACCAGCATTCATGTTTCCACCTTTAGAAAGAGACATATACATTTGCCCATAGGCTGGAAGCCCATGACCACCTACTCATTCTGCACAGTTCTAGCCATTGCGGCATATATTAGCCAAAGAAAACAGAAAATAAATCTGCTACTGGGGTAAGGAAAATGTACTTAGATATTCTGAAATAAGCAAAACATACAGGTATCTAACAACACAGAAAAAAAAATCTTAGCAAGTGAAATTATTTTATTTCAAGGCAATAAATCTTACTTGTTCTGTAGGTGCACTGATTGGCTGAAGAATGTTTTCTCAGGCTGCCCCATCCTTCTCTAAAACCTGCCACAAAAGACCATTTGATCGATCGATCTGTCACTAGGCGCACGGGCACGTCTGACAAGTGCTGGTTCTTCAACTTTCTGTGTGGGGAATCTTATAAATCAGATACCTGATATCCTAAGAGTTTGAAGAGAAGAGAGACTGGTATAAGAGAACAAGTGTAGGATGTGGATTAAACAGCGTGGAAGAATGCATTACCAATTAAACCCATTAAGTTAAATTAACATGAAGGAAGCCTTGAGCTAGTAAACACAAACATTCAAACAGTCATTTCCATCTAAATTGGTTGCTATTTCAATAAGCTTTTCATTTTTAACTATATCTTTAGCTTCTGTCTTATTATCCTTTTAGTGCCTATTATGTATTTGTTGCTTCTTGTCCAAAGCATAGGGTAAGTTGTCTGTCCAACATCTACATGCAGTCCTGGCATTGGTATAAAGTATTGTATTTGCAACCTGGTTATTGGACTGTACAGAGATTGCTTGGAGTGTAATTTGTGTATTAAACCCTCTATCTTGCAGGGGTGAGGTTTTTTTTCCAGAGTGGGAAGATGTCACATGCCGGCCCTCCCTGATGCTGTGGCCTAAACTACTTTTACATATACATCTCTCCCTTTTCAGGAGGACCAGAATAGCATGGTCATGCCATCTGAAAAGATTCAGTGGTCTGATGCTGAGGCCAAAAGCGGTTCTTCAGTTAAGGCAACATGAAATGCACTTTTGTTCAGGGTGTCGACAAAGGTCAAACTAGCCTTTCCAGTTGAAAATGCTGTAAATCAACTGGATGGGTATAGACATACTAGTCTTCTAACTTGACTGTTCTTCCATATTTCATCTTCATCTAGACAGAAGCAGCTGCCACGGGGCTTCACAAATGTTCTATTGTGAAAAGACATTGTGAGGTTGCTAGATAACTCTTATGAAGACTGGGTGACCAGGTATCATGTGATGAGAGGCCAGAATACAATGGACACTCTGTATGAAAGAAACCAAAACAACTGTAACCCCTGGTAGACCATCCTTGTGGAATTTACAGCCACCGATTCGATGTGGTTCTCCGTCTGTGAGGGTAATGCAAGTAATGCGTCTTACCAAGTTAATAATTACAATTATGTCACTGCGAAAGTCAAGATGTCTCAAAATGGTTTGAGAAGACTGATTGCCCTTAAAAAAAGCTGATTTAATGTAATATAATTGTGAACAGTTTAAATGGTTCGTACACGACAAGCGATTTAAATGAAGGGGTTCAAATATAGAATATGTATGAATACACTGTAAAAACTGCATGCAGCAGAAGCTTCTCCTAACACCAATGAAAGAGATTCTTGTTCAATTCTAAACTATAAAGAGACATTGGATAATGTTCATGTGGACATAAATGAAATGATTTTGATACATAAAAACCACACAAACATTAGAAATGTACCCCAAGAAGGAAAAATGAAGGATAGAGGTTCTTTAAAAAGAAACACCATTAGGTTAAAAATCAGCTATTGTGGTTTATGATCATAATATCCTAAATAAAAGTTATGGTCTATAAAATCCAAAATAAAAACTGTGTTCAACACAATGTCATGATTACATGAGCATTAGACCATCGTCAGACTCTACAACAACCTCCCTCTTTTTCACATCCACACGATAATCTGTGCAATTGCCTGATGCTACTTTGTTGTGCAATTTCCTATTGGGTTTAAATCAGTATCATTATGTGTATCATTATGTGCATTATTAGTCTACCATGTGCAATATCGTGCAATTTTCTTGTAGGGTGCTAAATCATTTCATTATGTGCAATATCTTGTTATATCTTATTATATCTTATATCTATATCTTATAATTTATCATTGTCCAATAGTCTTACCATGTGAATATCACTACTTACGTCAATATTACTTAAACACTACACACAGTAACATACTCCTAACCACCATTTGTGTTATCAGTTATTTCACTTAACCTTAAGTTACTTATCTACAGTATTTATACCCAGCATAGTGTATTTCATATTTAGTTTTTTTCTGCAGATTTTTTCATGGATTTATTTAGACTTTTGTTCTTGTCTCTGTGTCTCTGTGTGTCTGTTCAGTGATAACATAATTTCCTCTGGGATCAATAAAGTTTTCTGATTCTGATTCTGATTAAACAGTCTGTGAATGTGCCTCTAAGAAAAAACACTTCTTTTAACTAATCTGATGTAGGCTGAAAAGGTGAACATATGACAACAAATTCAACATGGGCTGTTTATGCTTCTGTGGATTTCAGTTTCAGCCTGTCTGAGCCTGTGGGAACAGAGGTCTGTAGAAGGCAGTGACGACATGCCAATCTATTCCATCTCTCAGCAGGAGCTTGTTCAGTCTACCAGACCCCCCAAGTACAATGGCTGCCCTCTGATGCAGTCTAGGCTCCTAAGAGAACAGATGTGGGTGGGGTGTGGGGGTGGAGGTGGCGCTGGTAGTCCTGATCTGACCTGACTGTCAAACCTCGTGCTAGCGGAATATAAACTGACATAACAGAGAGGTAACCCCATGTCAGAGGTTACAAAGCTTCTAAAAATGACACTAAAGGCCACTGAGATCACATATGGAATGCGCCCTGGGGATCAGAGAAATTACAGTGGAACTGGGTTTCACACTGAAAAAAGATTTATAGAGTCAAGTATAACGTCTTTAAGAGATTTAATGGCTGTCGCTTTATCGTGATAACATGACACTTGGCACATATGAAGAAATATGAGCTGCTCTACCTGCTCTATTGTTATCCAAAGCTTCTTTGAAGTCCTGGATTGTCTCTGAAAATTCCAATTCACCAAAATGTGATGAATTCAGACTCTCCAAAGTGCTCAAACTTACATGCTTCTTCATGGCAAGACAAAACTATTTTGTAGACAGAGGGATGACGTAAGGTAAATAAGATTTTTGACTGTACTCAAGCCCGGTGGTGTTGTGGGGCACGGGGGTATAAGAATTTTGTTTATTTTTTTCCTGGGGTGGGGGTTGGTCACTGTCCTAGACGACAGCCCTGTTTTCCTATATGGTCACATTGGCCTTGTTGGTGACAATGCACAAGACCAGAGTATTCACTTGTGGTTTTTCTTGAACAAGCACATTATCTCTGTGCAGAGAATGTAACTCAGTCAACGGCAAGTGCTATCAGATCCATGTGTTTTGGTTAGGCCAGTGTGCAGAAAGGCACATGAGTCTCTGCTGGCAACTGGAAAATAGTTGTCTTTTGTTCTTTGACTGAAAGCCCTGGTCATACAGCTCTCATCATGGACAATAAATGTCATCGCTAATTACCAAAATGGTCTGCCTCAGGCCAACATTGCAAGTTTCCTTCTCCCATGGCCTGAGGGGAGGAGTAGACTCTTGACTTCTTGAAATGATTGAAACTACATGAACTCACTGCTATACTCACTGCTGCTCTCCATTTCACATTGTACAGCAAGCAAACAAGATGTGGTATTACTGGTCCCATTTAACACAGCGCTTATGGATCAGTATTCACAGTGCTCACAATTTAGCCAAGCAGAACTGAACTGTAAAGTCACATGAGCCTTACCTTGTGATCTGTTTGTACAACCCAAAGCCATTTTCCAATTTACAGAGGCCACTGGAAGTTGCACATCATGTTCCATAGCCATGCTGCAAGCTTCTCATTACTTGAAAAAGTTTATGATTGCCTCGGTTCAGCCCTGACAATGCTGAAGAACCACTCTGAGCGACAACTGCCTTTTTCCATTAATCTGTCAAGGAGAACATGGTGATAACTGGTCTATCAAATTGGGTCTGTTCCACCCAATGAACCTCACGCCCCAAAAGCAATTGAAGCTACAATTGCTCCCAAGTTGGTGCATCATGGTCTCTCTATTTTAATATGATATGAGCAATTAAAGAAATGTATGTCACCTTATTTATTTTTCCCTCCATTTGCTCTTTCTTCTCGTAATTCTTGTGTCATTGTGTTGTGCCTGATTTTTGGGAGAATTTTATGGATTGCTGTAATCACACATACACTATATGGACAAATGTATTGGGACACACCTCTTAATAATTGAATTCAGGAGTTTCAATCATACCCACTGCCCCAGGTGTATAAAATCAAGCACCTAGTCATGCAGTCTCAATTTACAAACATTTGTGAAATGAAATGGGAGACTCAGTGATGCCACCTTTGCAATTTCATCCCTGCTGGATATTCCACGGTCAACTGTAAGTTGCCAGTCCATGGTGCATAAAAGGTGCATAAAAGGTGCATAAAAGTCACCAACACTCTGCTGATTCCATAGATAAAGAGATCCAAACTTCCACTGGCATTAATGTAAGAACAAAACCTGTGCTATGTATTTAAATGCAATGTCATTAAAGTCCCTGCTTGTGTAATGATCAAGCGTCCTAATACTTTTGTCCATATAGTGCATATCTCAATTAGTCACAATATCAAAACCACAGAGAAGCAAAGGGAACAATGTCGATTATCTTGTTACAGTGGCATCTGTCAATAGGTGGGATACATTAGGCAGCTGATGTATTGGACACAGGACAAATGGGCAAATGAAAGGACAATAAAGCTTCAACAGGGCCACAAGTGCTCAAGGCTCAATGATGCACATGAGGTGTGAAGGCTAGACCATCTGGTCTGATCCCACAGAAGAACTAATATAGCATTAATTGCTGAAAACGTTCATGCTGGCTCTGATGGAAAGGTGTCAGAACACCCAACGCATTGCAGCTTGTGTATTTGGCTGCAGACCAGTCAGAGTGCCCATGCTGACTCTTTGAGCACTAGAACCAGACCACAAAGCCAGAAGAAGGTGTTCTGGTCTGCTGAATCGCATTTTCTTTTACATAATGTGTGTATGTGCATCCGCAGGCAAGCTAGCAGAGGCAGTATGATGCTCTTGGCAATGTTCTCACAGAAAACTCACAGAAAGATATTACATAAAATGGTTATGAATATGTTGCCTGATCCTTAAGATACTCTTTTATGATAGCTTGAGGTTTGAGATCTAAAATGTCATGTATTATTTTATTTGCTTAAGGCAGAGAGGTACATACAGTGCTTTGTGAAGCTAAACTGCCCCCTGAATCTTTTTTTTTTCTTCAGATTTAACAGTATTTCATAATTGTCAGCATTACATATAACAATTCAGAAGACACATATGTTTTTTGGAGATACAAGGCTTTATTTATTTATTTATTTTACGACAGAGACAATACTCAGGTATACTATCTGAATGCAAGGATCAATAGTGACTTGCAAGAAGAAAGATACTTGCTATGCTGCAAATAATGACCCTCATCAATAATCAACACTCTGTGAATGTTGGCTATTGTTTAAGTAGAAAGTAAAAACTGTGAGGGTCATGGGACACCTTATTATTGTTTTGTTTAATCAAGTCAAAAGTCATGTTTGTAATTCACAGCATGGCATGATGTTTATTGCATATTACATTTCCAGTTAATTTTTTATTGACTTAATCTTTTAAATATAAATTCAATACTAGCATTTCTAACTTGACTCCTAAAATTCATTTTTTTTTTTTTACAATCAATTCTTGAAGGACAGATTCATGTTTCCCAAAGGCAACCATTCTTCAGATCTGCTTCTTCAGTATCCTTACCTCTCTACAGTGATGAGGTCTCATTGAATTCTTTATAGAAACTCCATTAAATACTGTTTCTATAAAATTTCAATGAGACACTTCAGACTTCAGTCCACAGGGAGACAGAAGTGTGAGTAGGCCTACATTTGAAGCCTTCGTACACTGCTTTCGTCAATGATTTGCTGGGTCAAAAAGTTATGGGAATCCAAAGAGCTGCCTGGAAGACAGGCAGACATGCGAAATCCCAATAATCCCCCACTTCCCTTGAATATGGGCAATTTACTTATTAGGCTTTGCTAAATCATTTAATTATTATGGTCAGTTCGGTGGGTGACAAGAACCAGCATGACACTTTCCAGAACATCAGGCAGCAGGGCAGTTTTGTAAAAATTATCAGAGAATTTTACCAAATAGGCCAAGGTTTGTTAAAGGCATAAAGTATTTATTATAGTTACATGTTCTATGGCTCCAAGACATAAATGTACTTTGAGTCTTCAAAGCCTAACCACACCACAAATAGCAGTCATCTTGGGAGAGAGCGTGATCTTCTAATAAAGTAACTCTACACGATCTCTGCTTAGATACGAATCGAATATTGGTGCCTTACATGAGAATGGCAACAACCTTCAAAGCAGATTACTAAAGGAGATAAACTGAAATACTGTTAGGCGTCTTCAATTTGAGTGATTTTCAGGAGAATCAGAGATAAGAAAGAGAGCTTAAAGAACAAACCAGGCCTCAGACCTCTCCTAACATAACGCCAGTCTCAAAACGTAACCTCACAGAGTCCCAAAGCTCAGCACTAGAAGTTGTAGTCATTCCATATTGAATAGTGCGAGGAGAAAAGAGGATCGAGTTTTCGTACATACTGTTATATTTTCATTATTTATAATAACTGTCATTTAACTGTAATGGGAAACATGATAATGCTTATAAGCTTCACTATTGTTGCATGTACCCAAATTTCACAGACTGCTAGGGGTGTAACAGTATGTAAATTCATTCTGGATTGTCATGGTGCGAATGTTACAGTTTTGTGCATGCAGTTGTAGGATCCTGAACGTCAGGTGGAACCAAATTTTAAAAGTGTGAGTTCCACTTGGAAACAGCCCTTGTGAGCACGTTAGCAACAAGCTATGCTAAGCTTAGCTCAAGGTGGTTGGTGTCTGACTGAAAATGTTTGAGTTCCTTATTTTTATAGAGTTGTAAACAGAATATATAGAATAAACCTCCCAAGGTTTCTTCCTCCAGCTTTAGGGAGTTTTTCCTCGCCTCTGTCGCCCTTGGCTCACTAGGGGCTCGTACCTGGATTCTATAAAGCTGCTTTGTGACAACACTGGTTGTAAAAAACGGTATATAAACAAAACTGAATTGAAATGAATTGAATTATGTTTGCATAATTATTCAACCCTGCTGTGGAAGCTCCAAATTTATACCCAAGAAAGATATCACCCTAACTAGGACACAACAGGCCTAAAACTAGCCTGTGAATCTTTAAAAAAGTTCACCTTTTCTGTACAACACACCACAACACAACACACTCAGTTCACTGGTACCATTGGTCAGATCTTGGTGAATTGGTGAATCTGATGGAAAGCTGTGAAAATGGAGATCAAAGCATATTCTAAAGAAATCAGAGATAAAATTATAAACAAGTGCATGGACACCCCATCGAGCACTGTTGGATCAACTGTGATGAAATGAAAGCTTGTGGTCAGAAGGGGTTACAAGCAGCATTTTTTCAGTTTTATTTTTTTTTTTAAAGATCTGCTGACAAATCATAAATGTTGACTTTAAGAGATAACTGCAAGAGCATTTCGATTTGCAATAAAAATACTGGCTGGGACAATCTGCGTCAGTGTCATTCGCAATCCAGACAAATATGATGACTTGTAAGGGGGTTGAATACTTTTGCACTATAATAATAATAATACATTTTATATATTCTGCACTTTACATTATCCAAATCTCAAAGTGCCTACAGAATTTGAAAAAAAAGAAAAGAAAGAGAAATAAATAAATAAATTGTTACATAGACTAAAACGTGCTAAAAACAAGATTAGGAAATGGGAGAAAAAAAAAAAAAGGTCCAATATAGGTCCACTTCATTTTTGCTATAGCAAATTTTACAAAAAAGTGTAATGCAATATATAAAAGAAATAAACCAAGGCTTGGTCAAAATCAAAACATTTCATCACTCTTCACTAGCATGCTGTGGTTCGTGGTGAGTCTTGACTCAGTATTTTGGCTTCAGAGTTGTTTTTCTCCTCTTGCAAGATGAGTTTTTTTTGACAACAAATGGACAAATCAGCCTCAGTTAACTGCCCTTTGAAGCCACATGGGCTGTTAGACCAGGCCAGACCAGTATCACACAAACATGCAAGTTATGTTAATTACTTGCTTGTCACCCCTCCAACCTTAAATGACACTGCGAAACATTAAATAACACCTCAGATGTCCATCCAGAATTCAATGATCTGAGGTGTAATCTGTTCAAATAAACACCCCAAATGACGCCACTTATGAGATAGTCTGACAGGCGTGATTCTGGTAAAAATGTGCTTTTACCAGGCTGTAACAGCCCCTCATATTATGCTCTCTATCACTGAACGTGCCAAATGAGGCGGAACGAACACAAAAAGCACCAATCTTGGTCTGTGTGCCCACACAATGTCCAGGTCTTTTCCCAGGCAAAGACAGACACATCCACTTCCTAGCACTGGTGTTAGCCATGCTCATAAAACCAAGCCTCAGGAATGCAGTTCAAACCACAGCAAAGCGTTTTGAATGAAAGCCACATCAATGCTGCAGATGACACACAAGCATACACAAAGCACTGAAACACAATCAGATACGGTGTGGCTTGATATGATTTGCCAAGAGATTCAAACAAGATAACATTTTCACTGGAGGGGTTTGGTACACTGTAGGATCTTTCTCTTTCCAGGCGGATTTGCGTCACGACCAAAGATTCAATGCACCAGAAATACATACAAAGACAAAAATACTCTTCTTCCTGGTGACACAGAGGCAACGGGAATGAAATAATTAGTCATGAGTATGCATCCAGGGTTTCGAACAATACTGCAGCTTTTCTGGACACAACAAAAGCCTGTTCGCTACAGCGGAATTCATGACCAAATACATAGCATTACCAACATTAATCCACAAAAACCAGCGAATTTTTCAGGGTCTGGAGGTGGGGGACATTTTAGGGCTGTTACTATTGATTATATTTCAAACCAATAATGTGCTGCTTGTTTTGATGAACCATCTTATCAGATTTTTGTGGTAGCATTCACGCAATCACTTAGTTACATGAAGGCCACTCTGCAACATTTTCAGTGACTGCCTTGAGTTTTCTACAGTAAGAAGTGTAAGATCCTGTGCAGTATCCACATTCTGCTTTGAAAGGAGAGGAGGGGGTGGTGAGGAAGAAAAAGAAGGAAGAGAGTGGGAAACAAGTATCCAGACACTTTTGTTTTTGTTGTTTAATATACTTTAAGTGCAAGTTAAAAATGTACACACCTGAATTTGTACTTGACCAAACAAGCATAAATTCCAAGATAACCAAAACTATGTAAAAAAAACAAAAAACAAAAATCGATTTTGGAACGAAGGATTTAGACACTGTACTAAAACAAGTATATATTATATTAAAGCAATTGGTGTCATTATAAACTATTAATGTGTGCTAGATTTCATGCAACAAATTGATGAACATGGTGAAGGTAATGGAGCTCCCCAAAGCTCTCAGGGACATCATGATAAAATAACACTTTACAGGAACAAGCTACTGAGCAACTGGTCTTGAAATGTGTGGAAAGTTCATCGAACCAACCTAACAGTCCCTGAACAGGTGGAAGATTTCTCTCATGCTAATGAAAGGAAAGTAACAGAGAAACGAGCAGCCACTCCAAAACAGTTGTAGGATAACCTAAAAAAAAACCCAGCAGGATCAGGAATAACACAGAGAACAATAAGCAATATAAAGTGCACCACTGCGTTCTTTCATTTCACACGGAACTGCTCTGCCAGAAAAGCAGCACAGGGTCTAAAACAAGGGCCACATGAGCATTTACTCAAATTGTAACTCTTGCAAAAATATACTGTTACCATATAAAACACTCAAAAAGCATTTATTCAGTTCATCATGTTTCAGGAAAGAAGGGTTACACAAATGATTCCATGAACACAATACCCATAGTAAAATACACAGGTGGGAGCATCATATGAGGTTATATTCTGTAAATAGTACCACGGCATCACACGTCAATGGAAACATAAAAGGAGCCATGTACTAGGACATATTGGAAGAGAATTTAATCTTGTCAGCTTAGAAGGAGAACGAAATGGAGGGATCAACAAGACAACAACCCCACAGCCGAAATGAGACTGGTTTCTAAAAAGGAAGGTGAAGGCGTTTCACATTTATATGTAAAAAAATAATCAAAAGACAAGCGGATCCATGCAACGGAAATTAATCAGCGGCCCTAAATTGGACACATTTTTAAAGTACATATGGTTTGGTTATCCTCCAGTGTTTGCAGCGTGTTAGCAGTGTCTGTAACTTGATAAAATATGTGCATGTGGGTCCTTTTAGGGCAGAGGTGTATTTGTATTAACATTAATACAACCTGTATTAATAAGGGTCCCTTTTCAAATACAAAAGTGAGGACAGAAAGACTGGATCTGACAGAAACTGAATGGATCGTAGCCTTAATCCAGGGGAATGGACTCCAGTGAAATTCTAGTTGGAATGAAATTCTAACTGGTCTCCTGGACAGTGTCCAGATGTTGCCAGACCAGCACCACAGCCGGTGCAGAGTGACTCAAGGGGCCATTTCCACATCACTGCTCGGGGCACGGGAAGAGATGGGAATCAAAAGCTCACGCAGAGGAGAGGTCATTACTGTCGAGGCTGACCTCTGACCCCTGACAGCCAGGGCTTGGAGGATCCATACTGTGCCAACAAGTCAGCAAGTCCAGAGCAAAAAAAAAAAAAAAAATTACTGGATGAAAATGCTGAACATTTCACAATTTAAAGGAACATTACAAAGTAAACTGATTTTAGGGTGACACAACTAAATTTTATGAGAAGATGGTCTTATTGCAATGATTTATCTTCGAGCGCAAAGGGAGAGGAGCGCAGGAGTATAATACATAAAATGTCCATCAGGCTCTTGTATCGACAGAGTGCCTGGGGTATGTGCTTAGCTTCCTCTTGACTTTGTCAACGTGAATACCGGCTTTGTTTTTTCCTGCCCTATTGAGTTGCTTTGATTTTCTGGTTTAAAAAAAAAAAGAAAAAAACACACACACACTCACTTCATTGCCAGAACGCAGCTGTGGGTAACGATGGCCAAGGGTCCTCAACCAGATAAAGAAATAGTAAGACCCAGTAACTGAAAGGCAGGCACTGGAAAACTACTCATCCTAAACCTTCTGCTCACCGCCAGTTGTCGTGGATTAGCTCAAGCACAGACAAAGTGCTCTGGCTAACTCACAAAGAAGAGATGGCTGACCTATGTTTGTGTGTGTGTATGAATCACATACAAAGTGTAACTGCTTTGTTTTGGCGTTAGCAGAGCAGAGGGAGAGAACAGCTGCAGGACTTTAGTAGACTACAGATCCATACTTCCTTATTCTCAAGAGACCTCTCGCAGTGAAGAAAACAAAACCTCTGAATGTCCTCGACTGCCAATAGTTTATGATTAGTTAAGATCCAGATATTGAACTTCCAAGTTATTAGGTACAGATACCTTACACCTTTGGTACACCCTCTACCAGGCCATCAATGGAAAAGGGACCCCTGACTAGCTATTATTTGAGTGGTTTGGGACGGCAGGGATAACAACGTTGTGTTGAGCAGCTGGTGGTTAGGGAGTTGCCCCTCTGATCAGAAGGTTGTGGGTTCAAATCCCAGGACTGCCAGTGGCACCACTAAGGTACCCTTGAGCAAGGTATCGTCCCCACATACTGCTCCATGGATGCTGCATCACTGGCTGCCCATCGCTTCACTTGGTGAATGGGTTAAATGCAGGGAAAGAATTTGACGTTGTGTGCTGAGGTGTGTTCACGCGTGACTATAAGGGCCACTTTATTTAAAATCAAAAAGCGTAACATTCACAGCACCACTGTTTTCACCTTCTGATTTCAATCAAGTCACCTTCTAAGTACAAGCTACTAATTTTTCAGTGTTTAAGAAAAAAAAAAAACTTCCAACACCAACTACGATACCAAATCTACCGGTATGTATTGTGTACCCTCTTTAATCCTGTGCCCCCTGCTGCTATTTTAACTCTTCCATCTTTCTAATCTGAAAACCAACCAGTTACAGCTGTGCCCTCTCAACAAAAGCAGTTTCAGTGTCACAGTCTCTGATGGGTTCCCCTTCCAAAAGACACACATTCACACAAGCAACTACCCATACACACCTTAGCTGCCGTGCACCTTTCGTTTTCATGTGAAATAGCTAAAAGGGAGGATATTAGACAGAAGATAATCTACTTTCTGAGGATATTTGCAAGAATATACTTGCAAGAAGGAGGGGGAACTTATTGAAGAACTTATTGAAAGACCATAAAACTGGACAAACAGTAAGCTCCATTGTCTTGCTTCAGATCTGAAATGATTCACAAGCATTTGTATCCATCCTGTTCACCCATGAAGCTATTACTCATAAAAGGAAATAAGGAGTGGAGCACAAAAATTAGACATCTGAGATGTGGACATGCTTTGAGAAGGATCTTGAACACTCTGTCAGCAAAGTAGTCCTTGAGATTTTTTTTTCAGGGTTAATCAAGACCTGGTGTAATCAGAGTGAAGTTGCGTGACAAAACCAGTTGCTTTTCCTTTTGTTTTCATGTTTGAACACAGTTATGCTGAGTGCTTCAAGACCTGCCGACTGTAGTTTCACCACCATTAGAGGATTCCATTTTTCATCGTGAATAATAACTTTTGTTGGCACTGAATCATTTTTTCATCAGGTGGGGGAAAAAAAAAAATCCTCATCCTCATACCTCATACCTGATGATCCTCATACACGGATTTAATTTTTGATAGTTTCCAATGGTTCTGTGCCTGCAACTAATAATAGTCCTGCATGCTGCATCATTGTTGGTGGGGCTTGGGGAAAATTTCGTACTTTGATTACAATCAGAAGTATCTGCTCAACGTATGATTTTGTTTCCTCAATTTGTTTGGTTCTTTTAACGGGTTTTGTATGTCCAAAAAGATCAAAAACGCTCAACGTAAGTGCTTCTATTGTTGCAACTGTGCATTCATTTAAACTCTGAGAAAGGTGAAAACCCCAATTAGGAAATCAGGAAACCATGGCAAAAACAAATTCAAAGGAAACAAAATCCTACTTCCCAGGAACCTCTGGCAATATTGGCTCATTTTATCTGGTGCAAACAATGTGCATCACACCAACTACTAAGCTGGAAGTTATGAGGATGTTGCTGAATCTGACAGGAATTGCACAACTTGGTTATGACTTAAATGAGGGCAACATGAATTCTACTCAGAGTCAAAGGCAAGAACCCCTTGAAGTTGAAAGGCCAATCATTTGGCAAGACAAATTCAAAGAGCCCATATCCAGCAGGCTAAAGAAGAAGAAAAAAAAAAATTTTTTAAAGTAAACTACATTTACAAGTTTAAACTAGACCCCTTGTGATGATGTAGACTAAAATAAGAAGTACATCAAAGCAGTTCTCTATGATGGAAGTTGAGTCATACATAAGGCATATGACTAATCATGGCACACCAATTGCCAAGCAAGATACTGGAACTGCACAGACTTTGGCACATTTGGCTTCATCAGAGCATGCCTAAATTGGTATTCCTTGATTCAACACACCTGATCCATCAAGTGATTTTGGAGCCCTTCCCAAGCTGGACCATGTGTGTTGGGGCAGGGAATTTTGAATCTGTGTAGTGCTGCAAGTCACTAGCAGAAGGGTTAGGAAACTCAAAGATCAAAGATCGGTGGAAGTTTGAGTTTGAAAGAGTTAAGCACTTAGGTTAACATTTATCCTAATACAAGAATTTAGTTGAAAAGCAGCATTAACATAAAAATGCAGAACAATAGCAAACCCTTCATGTGCACGAATCCCTCTCTATCTTCTTGCACTACTCCCTACATAGATTTTAGCATGTAGAACTCTCTTCTGGTTCTCACACTGTCCTGAAACTTGAATGTTTCCTCAAATTAAGATGAAAGCATCTGCCAAATGAAAGTAATGTTCTTAATTCTCCATCTGCATCATAAAGTATATATATATATATATCATGCAAGCAACTAGCTTTCCGGACAAGTTAAGCCTGGTAGGATTTCCATTAGATTTCCTACTGATAATGTGACTTTGCCCAGGACTAGACTTAAGTCCATGTTTGGAAAACCCGATTGTTTATCCAACAATTGTTGATTCCCTAGATAAACTACAAAAGTGCAACTTGCTGGGAAGGCAGCCAAAGATGCTGACGTATGGCATCCCATAGATCTGAGGAATTAAAAAGGCTGGATGACCCTTACAAAGGTGAAATCTCTGCTTTTGGCACTCAATTCATGTGCCTGAATTCCACAGCTTGAACTATTATCAACTGTGAGCAATGGAAAGAAGCTTGTCTCAGCCTTTGACGCAAGCAGCTCAGACAGGGCTTAATAAATTTGATCTATCATTCTTATTCATGTGAGGTCCAACAAAAACATCACACTTCTTGCTGTTAAGACACATTGCCTTTGCAAATTGATGTTCGAAAGCTTGGGTAAACAGCTCAGACCTTCAAGTCAGATTTCACAGGAGTGTTTTGCCAGTGGTCTCTTAAGGACAGTTTCAGCTTTAATTGCCAAAACCACGCTTACGCTTTACTAATGCAGTATTCATGGCCATATTTAGAAGCAAACACTGATCCAGGCAAAACAGAATACAATAGTTCACTTCAGAAGACATTCATATTTCCTTTCATTTTATTTGTTTTGCAGTCACCAAGATAATAAATACGGAAATACAAACAGTATATCCTTTGTGTATATAAAAGGTGAGATGTGACCATGTGTTTCAGTTGAGAAGGACCTTGACCACAACAGTATATTCTTGGAGATTTTCCTAGATGTGCGTCGCCGTCATCTTACTCGAGTATGTTTTTGAATCACAGACTGTCCTGTGGCAAGCGGTAGCACACGCAACACTTAAACAATGCAAAACCATAAAAACCTTATAGTGAACACAAGAAAACCCCCCCCAAAAAAACCACCAAACAACAACAAAAAAAAAAAACCCATGAATGATATGTCCACTGTTCATGCGTGTGCAGGGTTTGAATAATGGTTACTATATGGCACTAATTACATGTTAAGGGGACATTTAAATGTGCTTTCCCCTGCAAAAAGTCTTTTTTTTTTTTTTTTTTTTGCTTTGCATCCCCTTCCCTCAGCCCTCCCCGCCTTTGTTTGTCATGATTTCATATTTTCAGATTTCAGACTTCCTTCAATCTGAACTGGCGCTATCTTCAAGAGTTCCAGGGACAAAGCTGGGACAAAGCCTTTCATCTTAAAGTGGGACAAAAAAGTCTCTAGAAACACCCTGGATGCACTGAAGTCAGCAGATACGAGGAAGTCCCCATGGTGCCAATTCGCCGGCACGCAGGCCCTCTAGCGGATGACGGGAAGAAAAAAAAAAAAAAAAAAAAAGTCATGAATACAATGGTGAACATTCACTATTCTTAGACACGTGTGTCTTAAATGTGACAAGCACTTTATGTATAGATTAAAAACTTTACTGCTGTAAAACGTGTTTTTTTATTTACCTTTTGTCCTCAACACAGTGTGCATCTTGAGCACTACTAACTAATCAAAGGCAACCATAATGTGGTGAATAACAACTTAAACAATGTTAAGAACGATGCATGAGATACAATGTAAAACTTCCTATAACAATATTAGCCCTTAAGAATTTGTGTAGGGATGATTCAAGAAGAAAGAAGAAAAAAAAAAAAAAAATTAAAAAATTAAAAAAAAAAAAAAAAAAAAATCACACATTTGCACATTTTTTGACAACTATGAAATGTTAGACACAGTATGGAAACAGAATATTCTATGCTATACTAAAAACATTTAACCCAAATTCAAGGCGGCTTAATATTTAATTTTGTATAGTTTACTTGTGTTTTTAACTAACCCACATGGGTACTCTCTGGAAATAAAGAAAAACTAATGTGCAGAGATTGTACTAGTTTCAATTGGAAAACATTTATTGTAATCCTGAAGGATCTGAGAGTTTTGCTCCATGAAGAACACAGTTCTGTTGACCATTTTTCCACCTCTCATATTCTGTACTAAAACAACCCTCTTTCTTCTAGGGTATCTTAGTGTGTTGCTGTAACACACACTCCTCCAATTTTACACAGCAGCTCCTTTATTCATTTGTAATTACACGGATGGCCTTACCTGAAGAGAGAGAGAGCGCCCCCGTTGGCAGAGTCAGATGTCTAGCGCATGCGCATGTGCAAGCTATGTTTGGGGCCATCCACCCTCTCCAGCTTCTCAAAATGCTTTCTGGCATTGCGAATGTTGATGAGAGTGGCGGCAGAGGCTAGAGAGCAGAAGAAAACAGGAACAGAAAAAGAAGTCTGTTATGATAGGAAGAACCGCACTATCCAGAATCAACTTCGAGATTACAAATTCTAAAACTACTTGCAATCTCACTAAATGTGCTTAATGTTTTACTTGGGGCAAAGTTTAAAATCAATCACAGCTAATAAAAAGCCTGACGGGAACCCCCGATAAGAACAGACAGCGTTTCTTACGTATTGAGGGGTCAGACATGATCACCATGACGTAGGTGTTGGAGGTGAATACATCAATGAAGGCTGCAAAGTTGGAGTTGCGCACTTCCATGCTCTGGAAGGAGGCAGCCAACTTGCTGTTCGATCAAAGACAAGGACTAATTTAGTTTGGCATAAAAAACTATATATTATATAAATATAGTAAAACACAGTAATATATA
>JBBPCZ010000034.1:19233016-19243925 GCA_037974445.1 Brycinus macrolepidotus
ACCAGGGCTCCCAACTTTTCCAAGAACCTTGGAGTGAGATTTTGGGGTGTGGGTGGCCGATGCGGGTAGCGTTGAGCTGGGGGGGGATATGCGGGGGATGATGGGGGTGTTTGGGGGGGGTTACGACCGTCATCTCTCGTCCTGCATTCAGCGCAGTCGGACATTGGAGATTCGCGCTCGTAAATGTCAAATTGGCTGTAATTTTTCTTTTTAATTCGTTGCTGCCAACTGGGGTGGCAGCAGGGGTGGCAAGGCTTTCTTTTAGGGTGGCATTTGCCACCATATGCCACCCCGGTAGATCCGCGGCTGGTCTAGAACTTTGTAGCTGCTGACCATGCATTTCAGGAAAAAAAAAAAAACAGATTAGACCAATTTACCAGTGCATTTATTACTTGTAAAGAGAGCAAGTTAACTTTAGCTGGTCAACTTGAACACTGCTGTAGATAGCTAGCTCTGTGCTGACACAATACTGGCAAAAAAAAAAAAAAATGCTATGGAATACTGAATATTGTTCAGCCCGAGTCACTTATGCTTCTACCCATCAAATGTAAAGAAGAAGAAAAAAAACCACACATACACAAATTACAACAAATACATATAATGACTATAATTTATTTGCCATATTAAATATATTATCTATGATTGTTACAATTCAGTTATGACATACAGTACATGGCAGTCTTTTAATGTGAGTTTTAAAAATAAGGAAAAAAAAATGTTGATGCAGATAAATAATCCTTTTTGGAATGTATAATATTTTTGTATTTCAAAATAAAATGTTCAGTATCAAAAAGTGTGGTCTAAAAATACTGGCATGACAAAATGTAATCTGGAGCTCCTAAGATAGATTGACATGAGAGATGATTACATGTGCAGGCAGACATATAGTAAAGGCTACTGAATGCATATGTCCATGCTGCCAATCTAGTTCCCTAGTTTTTATAAGACAGTAACACATTATGACACTAGCTAGGCAGTTAGTTTAGGGATCTAGTAAAAAAAAAAAAAAAAAAAGAAATCATGACATACTTATTACAATTCATTTAAAATGTGACTTCTCTTTAGCAGCTAGCCATGGAGAGACCGGGACAATCCCAACGCTCTTCTTTATGGCTTTTTTAATGCTTTATGGCCGTCATCGTTCTGAACTGACAGCACTTTTAAACTGACCAAAATGAAAACAGTGTGAGCACAGTAACCTCGGTGCCTGCTAACAGTCTTTCTAACAGCTTTGGTTACATTTCCAAAAAAACTGAGAAAAAAAAAAAAAACAAACAAAAAAAAACCAGGAGAGAGGAAACAGTAGCTTATACCCAAATTTAAAGCACACCTCTATTAATTTGGCACAACACGTACTTTTGAAATTTTAGGGACACTCAACGGCTTAGAACTACAGTGTTGACTGAAGGAAAAAGCTACCTGGGCTGCTTTAAAAGAATACTCCTGCATTTTCATCTCAATTTCTTTCTGCTGCAATTACCCAGACAATAATTTGAATGCATTTCCCTGTAACATAACAGAAAACTAATCAATGCAAAACTCACTTGCAATAGAAGTCAATGGAAGCTGCTTCAGCCCGTCCATTGGTGTCTATTATACATACATTTTCTGTACTTTCACAAAGTAAAGGGAAGCATGTCGAACTTATTGTCTATGGCAATCGACCGTATCCTTGCAGATGCAACAGATTAGGCTGAAACCCACCAGAATATCGAATTCTGTTAAAAGAACATTCTATGCCAGTTGTCCCCTCCTGGAAAGAACACAGTTCCACAGTTTCGTGTTTCCTCAGCTCTTTCCACACTTCTGTCAGTTCAAGGATTTCATCATTAGCTGATAATGTGACACAGGAGCAGAGAAAGTACAAAACTGTGGAGTAGGTGAAAGGAGGCTGTTGAGCAAGCAATGACTTACTAATCTCACAGAATCATGCTCCCACCCTACTGACAGCAGTCTGGTGAATACATATGTGCCTGGGTGGGGTCCAGTTTGAAACGAGTTGATAGTTTGCCTGGAGAAAGGGCTTCATAATTAGTGGTCAACAGGTCTTGCTTTAGTGAAATCTTTGGTTATGAAGTCCATGATGTTTAGCAATAAACGCCTTGAATTTCTCTGTATTTTAAGACATCACCTAACTGCAAAGATTCTGTAAAGCACTCAAGTTCTCTGGATCCTGACATTTTCTGTTCTATTCCCACAAATTCTGGGCCAATCAACAATCAAATCCCTGCCAGCAGCCAGAAGTTCAGTAGGGATGTGGCTATATTGCACTCATGACTGTGTGACCAATAGCTGTGGTTAGCTAGATTTCACCAAACTATGTTCATGATTCTGGAATTAGGAATCGCCCATTAAAATACGCTGCATCTTATTTGCAAGTTTTTCCTTTCTTTCTTGGCATAATAAGTAAGAATTACCTTTCTAGACTGCACTTCTAGAAAGCAACAGACCTAGATATCTATTAGGTACAAAATATAAGACATTCAATATGTCAGGTACGCTGAAAGAGATATATCTGCAGTCATTTGATCCAGTACAAAGCATCCAGGTAAATGTGAAAGCCCCCAAAGCGGAGGCTGACGACAGAATTTAGGAATAATCTGTATTCCTGAAGGTCATTGACAAATTGATGGGTCAGCAAAAAATCCCCGCAAAAAACAAAACAACAACGACAAAAAAAACAAAAACATTGAATAGGCTTGGATTTGTAGCAATCAGCCTAAATATGACAACAATCCAGTCTAGAATGGCTTTTGCACCATGAAAGAGGTATGAAGAGCAGACAGTACACAGAGTACAAAAACAAAGAAATCCAGAGAGCAGCCTTTCTCGCAGAACAGACACAACCAGCTCTATAAAGACCCCAACAACTATGTGACCAGTTAGAAACAAGCTTGAAAGTAGGCCTGAGCAGATACGCATCAATCCTTGCAGATTAGGAGTGTGGATCTAGGACCAGTTCTACATTGTGCATTTAATTACAGTCATTAAGATTTAAAAGGCAATGATTCTAGCTCAGCATTGCAATGTATTTTGATATATATGACCCCTGGTCAGATAGAGGCACTTCACTCTAGTTCTATAACATCTAGCGCTATTTCCTACCAGCTAGTGTTTATAAAAGCAACATTAATAAATGAATATGAGTATGTAAAATCATTCAACTATTTCCACGAATGTCATTTCGAGCTGATGTTAGCCTTCTTAGCTACACAAAAAGGGTGCAAACGCTAGCAACAGAATATCAAAGGCCTACTTACAACTACTTAGTTATTTTTTTCTTTCATGGTCGTATTCTTATATTCTATGGCACATATGCTATATGTTAAATCAAGTTGGGAATAATGTAACATTAAACCACAAGATGCTTAGATAAAATGGAATACTCTTACACTTTGCTGTTTAAACATGCTTAGAATTGTTCATAAAATTTAGATTTGTTTCCATTATATGTAGTCAGTCAGTTTGCATGGTGTCTGAAGATTGCTTCTTTAGTAGTACCGGAGCTAAGAGACGGATCTGGCTAGCAAGAAATGAAGCAGTTAATTAAACATCAAACACTGAATTGCAAGTTATCTCAAACAGAATTGCTAATGTGGTTTCTGATACCGTATGACATGCTATTATCTGTTAGCCTTGTTGCTCCAGTGCTAAAGTTAGAAAGCAAACATCAGACACCAGTCATTTCTTGACTACATCTGAGGAAAGGGGAAAATTGTGTAAAATTGATTTTGCCAAACCAGTGCTAATGGGTAAACCTCAGTTGTGCCAGTCTATGGTCAGGAGTCCTTGAGAACACTAATGGATGCATTTCGCAGAGTCAACTAGGAACCCCTGGACTTCCAGGCTCTCTTGTTAAGCACCACTCAAGCAAGTACCTACTCTGGGGGGGGGAGGAGAAGAGAGTCAGAGTTCAGAACAGTCTGCTCTAACTCTCCAAATAACCCCTTTTAAAAGATGGGTTGAATCAGGTGTATTTGCACAGGAAAATCATCAAACTGTGTAGGATCCCACTCTCCAGGACCAAGGTTCCCTACCCCTGATTTCCATGGTGGCATGGCAGGGTCAAGCCTGCATATGACTACAACATCTAGTTGCTTAACAATTCTGTGCTACCATTAGTTACAAAGTGGTATATCATGTCTTGTGATAGAGGAGGTGTATACTATCAAATTAGTAGTGTTGGATGAAGGGCAGGACAACAAAGACAATTCACTACGAATATAGTGTTAACGGAAACTGTAAAACAAAACTGTAATAAAAATCTTTTCTAAAACCAGAAAGGGACTACGATGCTCAGTTTGAGCTAAATAGAGAGACATTTATAACAAATGCATATCCATATAGGCTATCTACCCAATACTGCCATATCTGTATGTACATGAACATAGCTAGAATGTATGTATACTCTATTGTATAAGCACACACTGGTGATAGCAGAACATAAAAATCTAGCTCTCCCAATGTCTGAGATAAACGAAATATTATTCATGTTGTGGTTATGATGTTACAGAGCGGTTGTAAAAATGAGAAAATATTTCTTATCTTATTTCTTATATGAGAGTACACTACGCTTCAGTTGTTTATGAGGGCACTCTTTACTAATACCTATGAAAACTTTGGCACGGTCTTCCTTTTGAATAGTGATAAAAACAGGAATACTGCCAGAAAGATGGGCCTCTTTGTTAGGCAGTAAGTACTCAGTCCCTAAGACGTACTTTCTATCAAGGATCAAAAAAATTAGTAACACAACCATCCTCAAGGGTGTTCTGGGTGTGTCCCACGACTGCTAAACAATGAAGGAGGCCCTTACACATTCAGAAAAGACTACTGTGTACCAAATACCAGCCAAGGTCATCAAAGCACGGAGCGCTTGGCCTTGTCTAGACGTGCTTCAGTATAAATGATCTAAATTTATACGAATATATAATCTGGCCACCACCGTATATAGCAACCCTCTATAAGAACATAAGGCAGCATACTTAAGTCCTATTTGTCACAGTTTATGTTGGTCATGACAGAAAACGTATCAGAAAAAAGTACCTACTGGCATCAAATATAAATGATCTCTTTCTTCCATGCAATAGTAGTAGAAATAAAAACTGGATTACGCTCGGTATTCTTTGTTGGCGTTTGCGAATGGGTTGTGTATCTGTGCTAGTCAGTGTAACTATAGCCTCTGTTCCACTGTAGGGTCAAATGGTTACAATGGCGCAGAATCATAATAACGTTTCGTTGTCCATCTGTTGTTCTGCTGAATCAGGAGTAGCAAGTATCAAAGACAGTGGTTCATGAGCCATCCTGTATATATTATAACTTTGATCTGCATTCAGTATTGAGGATCTGGAACAGACATGGGTAATATGAGAATATTTATCGTTATTGTGATAAATTATGCCGCACTGTGCTTTCATTAGCATGAAGTGGATACTGAGAGCAATGACACATGACCAACTGCATGTTTCATTACAAAGAGAGCCTAATTATTCATTCATTCATTCATCTTCTGTAACCACTTAATCCTTACTAGGGTCGCAGGTACCCAGAGCCCTTCCAGGGGTACCTACGGGCACGAGGCAGGGACTCACCCTGGGCGGGGCAAAGCCTAATTAGTTCTAATTAATTAAGTAAAAAAGTTTTTGGTGGTTTTGATAGTTTTTTTTTGTCTGTTCTTAACTTAAATTTAAATTTCAATGTGAAATCTCTTTAAGCATCATGATTGTATTTTTGCCATATCGTCCACACCTATTCTGGAATTTTACTGACTGTAGTTGATTTTGGTGATGCTTCACTACGTGACGTATTAGTTAAGGCCAATTAGTGAATACCTATGTCATCAAGCCATCCCACCTGAACCATCGTCAGCAAACCATGCTGGGCATATTTTGTAAGCATTCCTGGTCAAACCGTGTGGATGCAGAAATGCCACTGGAACAGTCACTCTCTGTGCTCAGAACTGCTCAGCCCCACAGTGAAGAAGAGGCTATGTGCTACGTGGCATGCTCTGCTCTGACACACCATTGCCTCCTTCCTCTCACTCATCCCTCATTGCCTCTCAATGACAAAGTACTGGATGAGCACAGCGAAGAGGACGGCCAATATGACAAAGCCAAGAAGCAAGGCCGTGGCAAAGGGCTCGTCAGTCAGTGGCCAGCTTCTCTTGGGTTGAGGGTCATGGCAGATGGAGGTCCTGTGCTCCCTTGGTGGCTCAGCTGCAGGCAGGCCAGTGCTGAGGCTGCACTGACCCCATAGCTCACTGCCATCCTGGCTCCGACGCCCAGCAGAGACTCGCAACCGACATGCAGTGCTGGCTGTTGGGTTCTGCCAGGTGTAGATGGTAGCTGGGCCCTTGTACAGCTAGAAAAGTCACAAGGCAGCATTTGTAATCTTTTTTGCTTAAACTCCTTAAACTGTAATCTGATTTTTCTGTTGGGATTCTCCATGCTTTCTAGCCAACTGCTAATAAGTAGTTACTTATTTGGCAACTAATATGAAACATAAACTGAAGCATAATACATAAGTTATGTATTTATAAAAAAAAAACAAGGAGTTTGGGTAAATGTATTTTGCAGTGATTTAACATTCTTTGCAGATTATATCTTGGTCAGCCACTCTATGTAGTCAGATGCTCTCTTCCTTACCTGCTCCACTTCACGTCCCCTCAACAGCTGCAGTGTGTACACAATCGGGTCTCCTCTCATGGGCTGAAGTGCCTCCCATGTAACTGCATACTTATACCACTCAATGAGTTCAACCTTTGGAGCTGTCAGAAGTATACAACATATGATAGCACTATCAATGAGCTTCAGAGACACTAATTCTGAAATATGTGTCAGCAAACATTAAGCTGCAGAAACAGTACTAGGGGTACAATGCTAATTAAGGCTCACCTTTAAGCTGCGGTGGGGGAGAGCGGGTGGTGCTGAAGGTGTAGGAAGGGGAGAGGGGGCCCATTCCTGACTCGCTGAGAGCCTGAATGCTGAACTGATACTCGGTGGCCTCACATAATCTCTGCACTTTGAATGTATGGCATGGACCACTATAGATACAAACTGACCTGCAACAAAGAAGCACATTCAGACAATCTACTCTTGACTGTTTAGTGACACAAGATTCAGTGTCTATTTCGGCTGTATTTCTGCTGTAACGAGGTACATTTTAGTCAAGGGGTTTTAAATGACTTGTGGCAACAGTGCCACTACGTGCTAAGAAAAGAAAGTAACAAAAGAGTCTAAGTTGATCTTAAAATATCTCAGCAAGCCGCATACAGTTATGCATTTAATTTCCTATGTTTACAGACCATAGCTGCAGCTCAAAAGCAGGTATTACAACATGAGAGATTTGTATCTGTGCAGGGTGGATCTTTGGGATGCATGACCTATTTACACACATTTTTAATAGCTTCACAAAATTTCCTTTTCAGCATTCTGAAAGGTCTTATTTGACTTCTTTATGAGTGGTAGACTTACTACAATTATTCTGATACATGTGACCTTATTATGTACAATCCAGTCATTGCAAACTGGCTATTGCAACAGTTGTGGAAAGAAGGTAGAAAAAAAGAGTCAGTACCTGTCAGTGCCGACCTGCATGTGCAAACAGTAGTGAGTGCTCTGGCTGTTCTGGGGCTTGCTAGGACTCTCTCCCCACTTCAGCTTCAAGCTCTGAGGGCCTGCTACAACACATTCCAGCACCGGGGGATCGGGAGGTCTGGCTCGTGTTCTGAGCTTCAGAGCGGAGCTAAAAGGACCAGCACCCATGCTGTTCACCGCCTGCACTCGTATCCTGATGGGCAGTAAATTGTAGAACTGATGATTTTCAGCTTATGGGTCAAGTAGTAAAATGTGGTATACTCATTTGCTTTCTACTCATACCTGTATGTTGTGTCTGGCTGAAGACTTTCCAGTATGTGGTAAGTAGTCCTCTCAACAGACAGAGGGAGCTTGTCTCCAATATCTATATTATAGCTTGAAATCTCTGCTCCATGGCAGGGAGGTTCCTTCCACCGCAGTGCCAATGTGGTAGCAGGGTTATGAGCCATGACATCAACCAGAGCCTCCTCCCGCATCTCCTCAACCTTATCCACAGCTCCTGGGACTGAGGCTGGTGTAGTTACCGTGGCAACATCACTAAAGAGACCAGCTCCAACAACACTCACTGCCTGAGTATTTCAGAGAAGAATATATGACAGGAAATAAGGTGCCATTAGTCACCACATTTATTATTTGTAAACTTATCAAGCATTCCCCTGGACAGCATAAATACATTAGCAAACCCCACTAATGAGATGTTCCTACCTGCACTCTGCAGCTGTATTCTGTGGCTGGCTGCAAGTCACTCACTTCATACTGAGTTAAGGGGCCAGAGTATAGCAACTCTAAACTGCCTTTCTCAAGCCCCCACTCCATCCTAAACTCACATACTTCTGCACCATTGCACAGTGGAATCTGTTGTAAGTGAAGAATAAAATATGTTTAAATACGTAACATTTGCTTCTTTGTCCTAGACAGAAATACAGCGGTACCCTGCTTAACGAACGCCTCACAGAACGAACGTTCCGCATAACGAACGTCGCCGCGAACACGCGCGTGACTCGCAGAACGAAAGCGGTTTGCACAACGAACCGCACGTCGCACGTGAAAAATCGAGTTTTACGTTAAAAAATGGCTGAATCCAGCCAGATGTGTCTCAGATGAAGACAAAGCATCATGCTGTGTTGTTTCTTCCCATTAGTGTCTTTTTTTCCCTGTTTTGATGTGTTTTTGGTGTCCGTGTGTTTACTTTTTTCTAGCTCTCAAATGGAACATTTTGCCCCGTAGCTCGGCTGGGGAATAGACGATCGCGCTTAAACTTTACAGGCACCTACAGCCCCCCGAGACCTATCGAACAAGGCCAGTCACGAAGCTCTCCTCCCCGCGGATCCGGAGTAACGGGCCCGCAAATGTCCGCGCTCTGAGCCGCGTTGCTCCGCGGAGCATCCACCCAGCCGCTTAGTTTGCGCCCACTGGAAGTGGAAAATTCCAGCTCTGACTGTGACAACTAAAACTGGACTGAAAATGAGACTTGTTCATAGTGTATGTGTGCATACTTGTTCATAGTGTGTGTGCTTTCCCCTCATTAAAAGTGCTGTGTCTTCATTTTTTAGTAATTTTCTTGATTTTTCGCGGCAACCTGGAATGGATTACACGATTTTCTTTATAAGTCGATGGGAAATTGCGTTTCGCATAACAAACTTCCCGCATAACGAACACACCGCTGGAACGAATTGTGTTTCTTATACGTATGCACATTTAAATATGGTGTGCCTGCTCACCTGCCAGGTAGCCAGTACACTGGTAGAAGTCTTAAGTATAAGCTCTGGGGCACTGCACTGTTCAGGAGGTTCTGGTACTGTGGAGGCCCGGCACAATTCGGATAGAGGGCCCCACTAAGAAAGAAAATACACACTTGTTCAAATAAATACAGAGTAAGTGCTCTGATCAGTGATAAAAATAGCTTTAATAGCTTGAAATATATGTCCAGAAGATTAAACAAAATGAGTCTGCACTATTAAATATTTGTGCCAGCAGAATATGCAGATTAAAGTAGCTATTTACTATTAAAGTAGCTAATTTATGTTTTAGAAGAGGTGCCTGGATACTGCTGGACATCTATTGTAGCTATCAAGCAATCAAATTTTGGCCATTGTACCAGCTAGTATGTGGATAGTGCTAACCATGTTAGTTTGAACTTACGCCTGCTGAATTGAAGGCCTTCACCCAGAAGAGGTAAGTTCGGCCAGGCAGTAGCTGGTCGACAGTACAGCAAACATCAGAGCCACAGAACACCTGCTGTTGATACTCATCTGCTGACTGGGCCATCTCCACACAGTACTGGGACACTGGTGCCCCACCATCACATACTGGAGGGTCTAAAAAGCACAAGATTTAACGGTGACATGTGTGTCCCAGTTGCCCACATACTGCTATAATTTATGGAAGTTCTTGGTTGTTATGCCTTGACAAACACTGCTTGCTTTTGTGCATAATCTGTCAGTCACTGACCTAAGCACAGAAGGTAGACAACAAAACTTGGGGAGTCTTTTTTTTGCAATTCATAAAAATGAACCGTGTTATAATTCAATACAGTACTTACAATAACAGTGAAATGTCACTGCAACAAATACTTTATTAAAATAAAATCTTGGTCTGAACGAGCAGCTCTCACCCCAACAGAGTGGAATCTCTGAGGATGTGGCCCCCCCTGCAGTACGCAAGGCTTGGCACTGTCCAGGAGGCAGGGGTGGTGTCTCAACAGAGAGGATCTCTGATACCTGAGGGAAGACAAGAGATATCAAACACCTGTAGAGAAAACACCTGCTTCCGTGTCACATGGTTCTCAGCTCTAAAATCTTAGATTTATATTTGCCTTTCCTTTGTGCCATTACCTGACTCTGCCCTCCCAAACTCTGGCAGTACACTCGAAGTTTGTACCGTGTTCCTTCCTGCAAGCCCTCACATACATGCTGCTTGAGAGGACCACTGTATACAGCATCCCACTGGCCTTCTGGGTACACATAAAAAATGTACATCAACATGTTGGGTCCACAAGGCATACATGCGAAAAGAAAAGAGGTGGAAGCCGTCTCTCACCACTGTGATCGAGTTCCAGTACATACTGGGTGACTGGCGAGCCCCCATCATCCTCTGGTGCCTCTGAAATACAAACAATAAAAGAAGCCATAGGTAAGTACAGAATGGTGCTTAGATTTAGGATATGTAAATTTAAGTCAATAGAAACTTATGAAACACGTCTTAAAAGCCTTAAAGAAATACACTATATGGACAAAAGTATTGGGACGCCTGACCATTACACCAACAGGGACTTTAATGACATTGCATTCATATACATAGACTTTAATATGGAGTTG
>JBBPCZ010000034.1:19244025-19254038 GCA_037974445.1 Brycinus macrolepidotus
CTTGGTTCCTCCCGAGGTTTCTTCCTCCAGCTGAGGGAGTTTTTCCTCACTAGAGACTCAGACCTGCACTCTGTAAAGCTGCTTTGTGACAACTTGGTTGTAAAAAGCGCTATATAAATAAAATTGAATTGAATTGAATTGAATTCTGTTTTTGTTCTTTGTGGTGTAGTGTTTTTTGTTATTTGTGTTGCACCATGGTCTGGAGGAACGTTGTTTCGTTTGACTGTGTACTGTGGCTGAAATGACAATAAACACCTACTTGACTTGACTTGACTAGTGCTAATGACTATCATTCACTTTGAGCAACATAAGCATACGGTTTATAATACTATAATACAATAGTGTCTGGTTAAACCACACTATAAATTAGGATCCCCCATGTTTTCTAGGAAGGACAAGGATTAAGCAATGTCCAGACATCATTCATCATGTCCTTGTGCTGGTAAGAGGTGTCTTACCCCAAGCAACATGCAGACTGTGTGGCTGTGCAGGACTGAGGAGTGATAGTTTGTCTGGGCTCCCAGGTTGGTCTGGCTGGGTCTTGTACTCCACCACTGCACTGGGCTGACTGATGCCCTCGGAGTCGGCCGCCAACACCTGCTTAAACAGGAGACTATCATAGAGAGCAAGAATATTCCAGGCCAGCAGACGCACACATAGGCCTGTGTAACTCTAACAATCTATATTAAGCTATTTGTGATTATAAAAATTATGCCATTCTAAATTAGTTTCTAGTAGCAAAGGTGTGAACTTCAAACAAGTGCAACTTTCATACACTAGGTGGCAATGTGCAGCTTCTACTTGCTAGAGAGAGAACAAGGGAAAACCTCAACATCCACTTGTAACCGCCTGACAATTAACAGATTTACTTAGTTTCTAGTGCATATATTCAAATTTACACACATTATGCCTTTTGCTTATGAATATGAACAAAAAGTACGTATTCATTAGAATTAACACAGATATCTTTTAAAGGAAAATGGAAAAAAATTAATTATATATATATATCAAGAATATGAACACAAGCATTTAGACAAATCAGAACTCTTCGGGAACAGTGTGCTCTGGTCAGCTGAGACAAAATAGAATTCTTTGGCATTTCAGCTCATCAAGTTTGGAGAAAGAAAGTTTATAAAAATGATCCCAAAAACACCGTTTACACAGTCAGTTATGGAGGTGTGAGAATCATGAGAATTCTCTGCAAGCAGCCCTCAGGCATTATACATCACAGAATGAAAGATGAATGGAATAATTTGAAACTGAATCTGGGTGCAAGATGTACATTTCAATAAGACAATGAACCCCAAACACAGTCAAAATAACTCAAGACTAAGTGCTAAAACGGTGAATGTGCTTGCATGGTCTAGCCAATCTTATGACTTGAAATACTACTGAAAATGTATTTATTACTTCAAGCCGTAATTGCTAACAGCTCTGTAACAAATTACTAATGTCATTCATTTCTGGTGTCTGAACACCTTTTCCCCTATCAATGTCATTTTTACAGATTTCTGTGATTGTCCTTATGAATACATACTTTTTTGCTTATAAGTATAAACTCAAAATTCACAGGTGTAAATTTGAAATGAATGTATGGATGGAAGTATGCTAAAATAAAAACTAAAGTGTTTGAATATTTCTTTCCCCACACTGTAATGAGCCACTGCACTCCCTTCACTCACCCTGAATTTGTATGATGTGAATCTTCTGAGCTCCTTAACTGTACACAGTTGCTCCTCTCCTCTATACTTCAGCTCAAAGCCACAGTCCTGCAAAGGGAAAAAACTTTATCTAATCAGCTTTAAAATATTTCACAAATTGCACAACTATTCTTGTCGATCACTGATATTAACAAAGAAAATAAAGTCTTAGCCCTATAGCAAGCAGCTGTGTGGGAGTGGGATTGCAATCTGTGGTCCACAGAGAGATGCAGAGCCTCAAACATCTGCATCTAATCAGCCCTTAACTGCAGCCAAAAAACTACATCTAAAACCCAGACTAACACCGGACGCATGCATTCAGTGTTGGGCTTTTGGGAGTGGTGCACTGAAGGCCAGTATGGTTTCATTTATTTGGAGCTGGTTTTTCCCAATATGTTTAATTTAGAAAAGGTAGGACACTGAAATGTTCACATTGTTTTCCATTTAAAATAAATCCTTTAATTGGAAACAACTGTAAAAAAAAACAGCAAGATATATTGTTTAGATAAGGAATACTACGTTTAAAATTTTATTGTGAAACACAACGGAAATTTCAGTTCCAATGCATAACATTTCTAAATTGATAAAAAGGCCTAAACAAACTGATGCCAAGGTCTTGAGCTGATTCGAAAAGATGTGAAACGAGAAGCACAAATATCAGTTTATCTACACTCCTTTCGGCTCACTCACCGATTCCTTCTCCTCCACCTCCAGAATGTATGCGAGTGTGTCTCGGCTGGCTGACCCACAGGGGGCACCCCACTGCAGGCTCAGCCATGTCACTCCAGACTCTGTCAGCCGAGGGGGAGGCGGTGGTGCAGGAGGCGAGGCAGTGCAGCCAGCCGTGCAGCAGCTCAGAACAGAACTGAAGGCACTGGAGACAAAAATGCACATGCACTCACTTCTTGGTTTGGAATCTGTTTGGTTTTTGACTAAAATAGTGCTAAAATAATGTGATAGATAAACTACACCTAATAGCCACGAAAGACACATACCTCATCCCTACATCGTTTTTAGCAGCAAGTCTGAAGGCATATTTTGTTGAAGGCATGAGTCGCATGACTTTATACTGTTTGGCAAGGCCACTGTAAACCTCCTTAAATGCACTTTGTTTTCCCTGCTGACAAGACCAAACACACATTCATGAAAACGAAAACCTCATTAAACTGGGCAAGAATGTTCCTCTGTTTCTTCCTGAAAATGCTTACCTCATGATATTCCAGGCAAAAGCCAGTGATCTTGGAGCCATTGTCATTGGGCGACTGCGATGAATGAGGATAAAGAAAATGTAAGCTAATAAGTACTAAGATACATGTTACATGCATGTTGAGAGTTTTCTAATTACATTACAAAACTACTGCATTGAGTCATTATTAAGCAATTCATTTTGACTACATTTACCTTCAAAACAAGACCAGTTTGTCTCTCTTAATTGATAAAATAATCAGGTTATTAATACAAAAATATATTATTAATATTATCAATATTAATATAACGATATCACCAAATTGGTTATCATAATACTACTAATAATATTAGAAATATGATTACTAATATAGTGACAGTACAAGGCAAAAGAAACACCAGTTCAGGAAAAGAATAGGACCAGTACCCTCCACTGAAGCATTATGGAGCTCTTGGTGCGCTGGGCAAGTTGGGGGGCTGTAGGAGGGTCTGGGATGCTGCACAGTGTAGTAAAAGTTACAGTCTCCGAGGGGGCTCCCTTCACTGAGCTACATGCCACACATACCCTTACACATACACACACAAAAATGTGTCAGTACAGAACACACACACACACACACACACACACAAGATCCATTTGCTGCTAACAAGTAAACTGTGTCTCCTAAGTCATGAAATGCAGCGATGTGTGTCTCACCTAGCCTGATAGTGTGTTGCAGGCCTGAGGTCTCCCACTGTATATGTAGTGTCCTTCCCTCTAGAAGAAGATTTTACATTAGAGATGAGCCATAATGAGTAAACAGACATGTGTAACTACTGAAGAATTATGAAACATGATATTTTCAATATTGCAGCTAATATTGTATTAATATTGCATTTAGTATTACTATTTAATGACAAAGTAACTGAACATGGGGCAGTACTCAGGAGGTGAAATACTAAATACAGGAAATACTAAATATGCTCACAGTGCTGTGTTTGTTTGTTTCTCCTGTACATTTAAGGACAAAAAAATCAGGACTTTTTCAACACAGGGGTAGCCTTTGTCTATGTCAGGACCAATAAAATGTGTACAAAATCTATTGGCGTCATTTTTTTTATGCAAAGCACCTCTGTGACCTGGTGTGTAAATCACTCCTATTTAGCAGGTTAAAGATGCTCCACAAGGGGGTGCAATTCACTGACATATATAGAGGAGGTGGTACCACAGAAATTCCACTGAAGCTTTTAGTTGGTTATCTCCACAACCCTTTCCTAACCAACTCCCTTAAAACTCCCAGTCTATCCACAACCATAAAATTCTCTCTCTTAAAAAACAGAGAGAGAGCAGATTATATTTTTATACAAGTCTAGTGTCATGTTTACAGATTCAGAGCTGTACATGTTCAATAAAAAGAAAGGCTGTACTCACTGGTATACGAGTTTGAAATCTTCCTCTGTGCCACTCTGGGACAAGGCCAGCTCGTAGCTGAGTAGCAGGGCAGTGTGTGTGTGTGTGTCTGTGTGTGTCTCCATCTCTGATGGCATAGGAAGCGGTGGACACCAGGAGAGAACAGCCGAGTGAGACGTGATACTGCCCACCTGATTTGTAAAGAAAGGAAAATAATGGGGTGGAATGAGATATGATCAGGGAAGGTATGAAATCTGACAAGCATGACATTCATGCAGGTCCAAAAAACTCACAGCTGGTTTGCGTACAGCAGACAGCAGCTCCTGCACTCGCCTCACCTCCTCCTCCGGGTCTGCAGAGATAACAGCCATGTCATATGCCAGCACACACTTGCTTAATTAACCAACAGATTATTCATGCAAGCATGTTTCTGTCTTTGCCATTTCAGGTCTGCGTGCAGGTGTGCCAGCGTTTTCTTCATAACAATTCATAATTTACTTCATAACAGTTCATAATAAGGTTTGTGTCAACTGCCATCAGATTTAAAAGACACACGCTGATGGTTTGCCGTTTTTAAATTCAGTAGTATTTTCAAAAACAATAAATACAGAAAAAAATATTTAGTATCTGTCTACAATATCAACAGTAGGTCTGTTAGGGCTGGAAAATATCTAAGTGTGATTGTTTTTCTGACCAATATTGTGACTGTGATTTAAACTGTTATTATTTTCTACATTTTAATAAACAAGGCCCATGCATGATACTTTGGGCAAGAACACCACAAAATCCCCGAATGCTGGCTGTAGTGTGTCAGATTGCCAGTTGATTGCCATGACTGAGGCCTGAATGCTGATTGTAGTGTGCCAGATTGTCAGTGGTTAGTAGTGGTTGCATGGTCCAGTACATATGTACATGAGTGTTTGATTGCTTTTGTGTGGTCAAACTCGGTTCTGACTCGGTTTGCAAACTCATTATATTAGTTATAGTTATTTCTTGCTATTTCCCAGTTGAAACTTATAGCATTCAAGTTAAAGAATAATGCCTGATTTTAAATGTGCTCTAGCATATAGAATTTAAAATGAAAAAATGACTATGAGGGGCAGCTTTAACTAGGCTGATGCAGAAACCTCTTATGCTGGAAACAGGATTCTCTTATAGATAATGATCATGGTCAATGTAAATGGGGGGAGCTTTTTTTATTTATTTTCACCAGTTGTTCTGAAGCTTTGAATGACTGTGTGAGAGCTGAGACACGGCCATGCTTTTCATGTGTCCCAAAATTGTTGTGTCTGATGTCTTAAAACCTGACACCTGTCATGCTTGGTATTTCTGGTCTCAAATCAGCAAGGGGTGAGCCCCCTAAAATGTAAAAGGGTGGCATTTATATCTTTGTTGTATATATGTGGAACAGAAATTACTCACATTAAGAACTACTGCCATTCATTTAAACACTGGCTTAATTTCTAATACCAGTCTTTACTATTATACTGTCTAACACAATCACAGCCTTTTTGCACAAACTTTCCTCCATTTTAAGAGACCACTAGAACACCTAGAATAAGTCAACCATCCAATGTGAACAGCACTGCTTATGAATTTTGCCAAATGAGAACAAGACTGAAGGTATAAAGCTCCATGAAACAAAGCAAAAACTGAAACTGAATATACACTCACCTTTAATGTCATAGCTGGATGTAGGGGTAGCTCTGGTCCGGCCAGAGTGTTTGAGTCGGGGAAGTGTGGGAGAGGCAGCTAAGCCTGTCCAGCCCTTGCTGCTTCCAGTGTGCATGGCAGCCTGCCCCCCTTTAATAAAAGGTCCAGGGGGGCTGTGAGAGAGAGGCACACCGTTGGAAGTGCCCAGATGCCCACCCTTCAGCCTTCGTTGCAGCTGCTCTTGCATTTTCACTGAGCGTTCGTCTTGGATGGGCACCGACATGCTGTGACACATCATGTCTGATTGCCGCAATCACACACACACAAACACATGCACTTTTTTTAGAGCCATGAAAGTGCTATAGACTAAGGTTTTAGAATGAAATTGATACTAAAAGTCTGGCAAATACAATCATGAGTCAAGCCATGACTTGCTTGAACATCTAACAGTAGTGAAGCTGTTCTTTCACTCACCCTGGTCGGTGTAGATGGGCAAGGCAGGCAGGTGGTGGACGTAGTGAGGGAGCTCAGTGGGGAACACGTGGGGGTGGTGCAGCATAGCTGGGTGTGGAGGGGTATAGAGGGGGAGATGTGGCGGGACAGGCAGTAGAGATGGGTGGAACTCCATGGCATGGGGCAAAACCAGAACCTTCCGCATGCCATTCTCTTCCACCACCTGTAGGGGGCACAAAAGAACACAAAATATAAGGCTATAACTAACACAGGAAAACAGAAAACAGCATATGAACTGAAAACATGGTACTGTTAAATGACTGTTTATGACTATTTGCAGCTAATGGCATTGGACAACTTGGTATACGGGAAGTAACGGATGTACAATACCTGAGAAAAGTAGCCCGGAGGAACAAAAATGGGAGGCATGGTGCCATTTTGAGAGATCATGGGAACTTGCGCTGGACCTGTGCAAACAAAGATTCTGTTAAGCTTCCTGGAAGGACTTGAATATGTGCATGTGTATCTGTGTGTGAGTTTTTACCTGTAATGTACTGAAACTGGCCATCTTCTGTGCGGATAGTGAATGTTTCTCCTGGATTCACCTGCACCAAGATCACCTGGGAAAAGCACAAACACAATAAATCAAGCCAGCAGCCTTGTTGCACCACAGTTAATGACAATATATATGCAATATAACAGCAATGTTCGTCAGCAATTATTCAAGAAAACACATTTTTGTTTGGCCTTCATTCCAGATAGAAACTCTTTCAGTTACAAAGCAAATTCTTTGGATCTCAAATCAAAGAGACGGCAAGGACGTGTGAGAGAGAGGAAATTGCTAAACTATAAATACCTTAATATATGTAGTCATCTACCTTGGAATACCTTGGAATAACATTTATTACTTACATCTTGAAAACATACAGCTCACAGTCATTTTACAATCTAATACAGCTCCGTTTTTAATTCTACACACATCAAAAGTTTCTTAATTCTTTTTTTACAGCTTTTGCAGCGAATTTTTTCAAGTTCGACTTCATCAGCATCACTTAATACATTTATCTTTGACATTTTATAAACTATTGAAAATACTGAATACCATTTTTAGTGGCACTGAAGAGCAGTGTGGTAGAGATGAAATTGATTCACATATCATTAACAAAATCACAGTTCTGAGGCCAAAGCCCAGTTTCTGCAAGTGAACGGGGTCACAGTCTGTGCCGAATGCTTCTCTCTCACCAGGCTGCGGGGAAACAGCCCAGCCGGGGCGAGATCCAGCACTGTGCAAACATGAAGCCACACTCTCAAAGAGGGTGTGTTTGTTTCCCCCGGCCCGCAGAGTGTGTGCAGAGGGCTCCAGCTACGTTTGACAAACACTATGCCTTCATGGGAAATGTACACCAGCCGTGAAGCTCTCGTTTTCTCAACACGCACACAGACATGCAGACACTCTGACCTACTCTACAAAATGAGAGTCAAGGACAGTCCTGTATAAATATGATAAAATGATTTTTTTATTTACATAGAAAATAAAAATGGCTGTATTTCCATATATATGAAAGAATGTATTTACATGCCAGATAAACATGGACAAATATTATCTGCCTATTGCTACTACAGCGCATGAGGGAAACTGTGCAGCACGGAACAGAGAAAGGGGGTGAGAGCGAGAGATAAAGTGAGTGGAATGAAAGAAAGAAGGGGGAGGAAGGAGAGGGGGGCAGTATGTGAGGAATGCAGGATACAGACAGTGGAAGAGGGGCAGAGGTATGCAGGGAATGCACCGACCAGCCCCCAAAACCATTGCCATCCCTGGGAGCCGGAGCCAGAGGCAGGGCTATGAAATAAGGATAACAGAAAGGAGGAGGGACAGAGGAGGGAAAAGGAGAAAAGGGAGGAGAAAGAGTAGGGACACACCATAATACCGGTGCCACATTAGTACTGACAGATATTTTTTTAAATGTCACATCAGTAGTGAGTTGATATTAAGACAAGCCATTACTGTCAACTAGGGTGATGTCTACCGAACTGGCCTATGACGATGTATACAGCGAAACAAAGTGAGAGATGATGACATGGAAGGGTGAAGAATTACTTTAACTTTATTTTTAATTACTTAAACATGAGGCAATATGCAGTGACAACATGGTTATATGAGTGCATCAACTCTATAAACTGCATAGTGACATGTAGCTCCTTGGACCTCAGCCCATAATTGCATTTTCTTATTTTATTAACGTATTTTGACCAGTGGACCTAAAAATAGTTTTTCATATGCTTGTGAGGCACCACTGTTTTGCTGGTGCATTTTGTCTATTTCAACTGACTACTGCAATGCAATGTATTTCGATGTTACTTCTTTGCCACTTTGCCCACACTGATTAAAGTACATTTGCTGAATCTGTCTGAACTATCTTCTATGTGCATTCTATAAGATTCTGTATATAACGTAAGCTATTTAGCACAACAAACATAGAGGAATCATTGAGGTTATTCCTCTGTTAAAAATAATACATGAAAAACGCAGACACTGACGTTAGTATCAATCAGTGATGTTCAGAAATCATTATGCGAGTCTGAGTCATGTCTCACGTTGCAAAGGTGTGAGTCTGAGTCAAGCCTCGAGTCTTTGAGGTGCAAATCAAAGTCACACCTCAAGTCTCTGAGACGTGAGTCAGAGTCAAATGTCGAGTCTCAGAGGACCGAATCCAAATCAAATCTTGGGTCTCTGATGCATGTAGCAAATTATTCTACCATACAGTTACGTAACTGACCGACAGCTTTTGCACATACCTTTAAAGGTCAATAAAGGGCAACTTCAAGTTGTGTTGTGAGTCAGTCAAAGGCTAGCCTGAGTTGCGAGTCAATCAACGAGCAACTCAAATGTGTCTCGAGCCCACATCTGATATCAGTGATGCGTGGGCTACACTCACCTTACCAGAATGAGGTCACACAAATCTGATTTTTTACCTTAATGTGAACTAGATATGATGTTTTTACAGGTGTGTAGACACACAAATTGGATCGTTTCAAATTGGATCTGAGCCACTTTCCTATGTGGTACTAAATCAGACACGTTTCAGTTCCCTACAGGAGAACGCTCAAATAGGAAATTATGGGTTTTTTTCACCACTGCGCATGACCCAGTGTTTGTTTTGCTCTAACGATGAAGAGCTGATTAGAACAACATATCTTTATGAGGACTTCTGCTGCTACCTAGGCTGCTACCTCACAAAGATTAAAAGTCATTTGAGTTTCAGTCCATGTGCATAGATCGCTCCTGGCCATACAGTGCAGAGTTGGTGTAAATTCCATAGCAGGGGTCCACAACTCTGGTCCAGGAGGGCCAATGTGTCCATATTAGTTTGGCAGTCGCACTATTTAAACACACACACACACACACACACCTGCCAATTAACATACAGTGGTACCCCGCACAACGAACGCAATCCGTTCCAGCGGCGCGTTCCTTATGCGGGGAGTTCGTTGCACGAAACACAATTTTACCATAGACTTCTAAGGGAAATCATGTAATCCGTTCCAGAAAATTAGTAAAAAATGAAGACACAGCACTGTTAATGAGGGGAAAAACTAGTAAAACACTCAGCAGAAGCAGGGAATGATGTTAG
>JBBPCZ010000034.1:19277445-19295283 GCA_037974445.1 Brycinus macrolepidotus
TCCACTTGGCAAAACAAAAGGTGTCTGGCACATCATGGCATCCAGCTTCACATTCTGTTTGCTAAACTGCTGGACACAACAGGGAAAAAAAAATTGTTTTAATTGCTTTTTTTGAGCAATTGAACTGATTTGTCATAGGTAGAAAAGGCAGTATAGAACAGCAATTATAATGGACAAGCCAGTAAAACCTTTGGTTTTAGTACAGAGGACAACACAGCAGCTGCAGGGCATTGGTGGGGGACTGCATTAGCTTCTCAGACTGCCTGTGGTCATGTTACAGCAAACAGACTTAAACACAAGGATTTGACCATTGCGAATTTCCATCTGACCTTTGCTAAAAATCCATAAAAGTAGAACATGTTACAAAATAAATCACAGCTCTCTGGCCAGATGAAATGAACCACTGATGTTTAATACTGACTCTTTGAACTGTTCAGTGAGAAACAACTGTACTTTCCACTTTTACACAATACAG
This sequence comes from Brycinus macrolepidotus, assembly GCA_037974445.1. NCBI lineage: Eukaryota > Metazoa > Chordata > Actinopteri > Characiformes > Alestidae > Brycinus > Brycinus macrolepidotus. The sequence goes on from JBBPCZ010000034.1 coordinate 19,277,921, forward strand.
TTACACTCTTAAAAATAAAGGTGTCAAAAAAAGTGATGCTGTGGTAAAACCAGCTTTATTTAGTGGACTTTCTATAACACGGTTCTGCTATGGCACTGCTCCAAAGGACCCTTTATGTCTTAACTCTCAGACCGAAGCACTGATACTGTTGATGTCTTTCCATTTCCTTTCCTTTTATTTTTCTCTGTTGAACTGATGATGGGATGCCAATCACCACAGAGAGGGATGGATTTCGGGGAAATTTTGCTAAATAATATTAATGAACTAATATTAAAATCTAAAAAGGGGTGAGGTCTATGAACATTCACAAAAAAGTCAATTTGTGTATGTACTCATTATATATTGAAACATGTTAGGGACAAGAAAAAAGGTACATTTTGTCTCCGCCATTTTGTACTACAAATAACGTTTTGAGTGTGGAGTATTCAATTTGATTCAATGAAATTTTATTTATATAGCGCTTTTTACTACCAATGCTGTCACAAAGCAGCTTTACAGAATCCAGGTCCGAGCCCCCAGTGAGCCAAGGGTGACAGAGGCAAGGAAAAACTCACAAGGAACCAAGACTTAAAGGGGAACCCATCCTCCTCTGGCCGACCCAGAGAGTGAGAGTCTCTGTGGGGATAGCTAACAATCAAACGCCTTCATGCACAGACTTAATCACTGCTGTACAGACTGGCCATCTATGGCTAACAGAGTAGGTTCCGTTAAGAGTCAGTAGTGGTAGTTTTTGTTGGATTTTTTTTTGGGAGGTACAGTTAAGAGTCAGTAGTAATAGTTTTTGTTGGAGTCTGAGTGAGGAGAGTTTGAGAGTCTCTAGTCCACAGCAAAAGGGACAACAATCTCCACCAGAGCTTTTAAACAGCAGTTGCCCTTGGATGGGGGAGGAGCACGTGGGGAGTTGAAAGCAGCCGAACCAGTCGAGGACACTTGGGCAAGGGGTCCCAGTGATTGCAGATCTGGGATGAGGTGGTAACCTGGAGCCACAATGGTGATCAGTTGGGCTAGACAGATGGACGGCGTTTCCCCTTGGAGAAAACAGAAAACAGAGTTGGTTCTGCTTAAGTTTACAGCGTATGATTTATAACAGTAAAAAGTGCAAGTTGAGACTCCAGCATACCTTGCTATAGCAGCCTAGCTAGAAAGCGAACAGTCAAGGGGTATGATGGACATGAGAGGACTCTGAGACACTGGTGACCCCCAACACCACTGTCAACAAACCTGAATGAACGTGAGGAGTGGTGGAACGACAGCACCAGCACACCAGTTTACTAGAATTCTCTGTGCCTACCACCTCCCAGTTCTACACCCTTCATCTAACAGAAGGCCTGACTAAACAAGTTAGTTTTCAGCCTAGGCTAGACCGCATCTGAGTCTCGAACGTTATTCAGAAATCCATTCTGACTGAATGTGTGACTTCAGTGACATTTAGTCAAAGTGCACTGAACAACAGAGCATACAGAAGCGGAAAAGCTAAGAACAGCATGTTGAAGTGCTTAAAGCGGTCAGAATGGTTTCTGCTCTGAAAGTAGTTCCTTTGATAAGATCAATGAGGACACGTTTAAAACATCAAACGAGCAGAAGAGAAAGAACAAAGCCTTTAAAGTGTGTCAAGAGCCAGTCTGAAAGTAAAAAAAATGATTGACTATGCAGATATATCTGGAGATACACAGTCAGGGGGTGTTTTCATCACCTTCACCTTTTGATTTGATAACACAGAGGACCGCCCAGTACACACACTGATTTGCAGATATTATAATGAGCACACGCTAAAGCAGCCTGCCTGCATGAAGTTACATGACTGAGTGAACACACACATTTCCTGAAAAGCATAATAGCATCAGTCTTTTCAAGATCACTGCAAAATCATGAAGTGAGCTTCACAGTCTGTTTGCAGTATGACCATATGAGGTCAGTGCATTGCAGGAATGGGTGCAGAGCAGAAAAAATGATGATATTAAAGATGAAATATGCAGCTTCCGGCTTGTTGAATTTGTGAGCGATGTGTTGGGTTCTAGTGGATGTTCACAGGAGGATGTGGCTTTACGCTGAGTTTGACTTAGTGAAAGCAAAGAGGAACGTACCCTCTGCTCGCTAAGAAAACATTTATGGTTTTGAAGGATGTTGTCACACTCTGCCTCAACTTTGTAGATCTTGTTACAAGATCACACAAACACACAGCAGCCATTCTCCTGAGGAGTTTGGGTTACCCGCTAAGCACACAAAAACTGTGGCTGTGTGTGTACAGCAAGCCCTGAGTTTCTCTAACCATAAAACAAAAAACCTGGGGCTGTTTTGCCGCAAACTGATTGGACCACAAAATGAACCAAAAACGAATCATATTGAGACCACCTTGAGACGTGATCAGAGCTCAGTTTGTTTTTGGGCCCATTTACAAAGTCTGACTTTATTTGATATGTTAACATAAAAACATGAGTCAGCAGTCTGAAACTGCTTGAAACATTGGAATGATCAACGATCTTAGCCCACCTCTTTGTGGTCGGTTGATTGAGACAATAAAACTGTCCATTTCATGCTCTGCTAGCTGAACTCATCACACTGGAAAAAATAAATGTCAAATGTGGTGTGTATAAAGCTTATGGCACATTTTATGTTTTATTTTTCCCTCCAAATGTTAAACTTGGCAAAAACAGAGAACAGCAGTCTAACATACTTAGAAAATCAACAAAACATGTAATTGGACCAGAGGTCATGTTAAATCCCACCCCCTTAGCTAAGACTCCTTAAGTCATGTGACTCAATAAACACGGTTGGTGAAGACTAGCCTGTTTCCTCCGAGTCTCGTGATGCTAAATCACATCTTTGCGAACGGCTGCTAATGCACATTATTGGACAGCTCAGCTTGCTTGGAGAATGTTGTGTCAGAGTCTGCACCCTAAAATTCATCACCCTGTTTTTAAATCAGTCACTGAGCCTCTAAGTACATCATATTAGTTACATACTGTTTGTCCAAGGTTTAGAGACCCCATGCTTCCTTTCAAAATTTGATTAAAGGGGGAATCAGTCCATTTTGCAAAATAATTCAGACTCCGATTTCTTTACAGTGGCGGTGGAAAAAGCAGTGAGTGTACCTTAAAGTAACTGCATTCACTTTTTGGAAGTGGTGTCTGCATACTTTTGGACATCATATTGTTTAAGACAAAACCAAACAAACAACAAAAAAAACCCCCAAGAAGTTAGTCTTTACTATTTTATTACAACTCAACTAATTAACCTCCAAATGTATTAGTTCTATCTTGCATGTTAATTGTGATTAATAGGCACTGAGTTTTGTATATGCAGTTCTTATTATGTAAATCATTGCCAGATTAAGTCACTGATAGTTGTAGTAGTTAAAGGAGAAATACATTGGCAACTGTAACAGAGCGACACGTGTGTTTTGAGTCAGTGTCCCTGGAACAAGCAGGGCAGTGGAAACCACATGTGAACCACATAGACTTAGTTGTGTCAGTCTGTGGCTGGAACTACACGCAACGGTTAAAGTCAACGCAAAGTGAACAAAGAAAGCAACAAACAAAACCATGGCATTTAGTTTCACAGTAATTTCTGCAGTAGGTGCTTTTCTCACGTCACTGTGCTCAGGTTATTTGATACGGGCATCTGCAGCAAGCTGCCAGGAACCTCAAGCAAAACAGTCTTGCACTGCACACATGGGCTGGAGGGAAAGGAATAACAATTATGAGTTTGAATTGTTTGATTTTCCATGTAAAGTGTATGCAAAACATACTCATTGGCTGGTGTATGCTTGGCTATTGATGCATGCAGCACATCTTTAAATTATTCATCAGGCCACACATTTCATTTTCATTTTATTTCATGATGAATAAAAGACAGCAGACAGGGAACACCCATACCCGTTTAAAAGAACACCAAAACCACTAACGTGCCAACATAGACTGCAATAACAGACTGTTAGCACGGCTGATTTTGCATGATTCTATTTGTACAACCAGAAGTGGGTAGAGCTGCCAAAACCCATGGCTCTCAAACTGGGCATCATGCCAACCAATCGCAATTCTTGGTCCTTTAGAGCCCACTTATCCTTGTTAAGTTATCTGTAATGTCACAGAAGAGCAGCATGTCTTGATAGCTGCCTAGGAAGCTGGAAAAATGGACATGATACTGGTAGGTTGGGGAGCCATGAGGGCGGGTTGTGATGCAACTGCATATATGGGGCCTTAGACCAAAAATGTTTGAGAACCGCTGGTCCAATTTCTTCGATGATACAATCAGACAAGGAAAGCAGGCATTCAAAAACAACTTGAGATGGAGAAAACACCTCAAGTACTGAGTATCCTATGAAACTGCAGAGTAACTTCTTAGTATATCCTTAGTAACTAAGGTTTGTTAGGCTGTATTCTTCTTTTGTTGGATAATTTGTGGTATTTAAAGTCAAAAGTGAAAGGTAAATGGGAGCAAAATACACACTACATTACTGAGTAACAGTACAAGTAAACAGTACCTAGCATACATAATGCATCATACCATCATTGGGAAACCCTGTGGTGTCACCCAACCCTGGCTGCGGGCCTAGCCACTAAACTACAGGCTAGAATACAGCAAAGATAGAATTAGCATTTAGTAACTCTTACCTGAGTAGTTAAACAAAATGGCAAAGAAAACAGCAATTCCAGCTTTATTTAGCACAAAATGGAGAAAAGATGGATATACAATGTTAGAAAGTCAGGTATCTATATTGCTATATGAAGGTTTGAATTTTTACCTCAGAATCTCAAAGCGGATTGTTGGCGTAGCTGAGGATATAAGCGAGGCCTCACCATCTCCCACCAGACTCTGCAACAGCTTTATCTTCCGGGCGGTCAGCTTACTAAACACTCAGATGGCCTTCCATCCACATGGACTAATCTAGACCCTTTTCAGCATAGACTGATCACACACCCTTACCATCACTGCAGACTTGCACTTCATTCATGTCTAGTTGGTGTCCTGTGTCTATTGTCCATCTGTAGTGTTTATATATTTTATATTCAGCACTTATCTTACACTGTTGTGTATCTCCACTTTACATAGTGTAATTTGATGCTGTCTAAAGAACATTTAATCCCAATGCAAGTTATACTGAGTAATGACATTAAAGACTACCTGACTTTTCTTGACTTGTACTTGTCATCCAGTGAGTAATTTCTGTCATTCTAGTAATGTATTTATATAATTGTAATGCTCATGGTGCATCCTTCTGTTTACTAAGATGACACAGACTTGTCATTGTGGTTTAGGACACTAACCTACATGTGATATGGGAGAGGACCTAGAGTTAGTCTAGGGCCTGAGAATGCCTTATCCTTCCTTTTATGTTTGGGATCAGCTTAACCCCAATAAATGTTAAATGTGCCTAAATAGATAATCGACATGCTTTGCTTCATATTAAACGACATTTCCTAATTTAATAGGGACAACAAAATAAACACAAAATTTACATGATATGTCCTTTACACATTTTGTATGCATTTGGTGTTCTTTGGGGGTAAACTGACCTCAGGCTGTTTTAGCTGTTGTGGATGGTGTGTATCAGGGAGATGTATGTATCACTTGCAGGAAATACCTGTGAAGCTTTAGTGGCAGTCGTAGAATGCAAACAAGAGAACTGAATGAGTGCTAATAGCAGCATGAACAAATGAGGCAGTAGGCCGGGGCACTATAACAAAACTGGAATGTCAATCAGCTTCAGCACAACACATAAACTAAACAGAGTCAGTCCATAACTGGAGCACCAGATACGGCATCGCTGCAGCTTCAGAATAAACTGAGTGATTTACTTAAGCACAGCCCTTCATCATGGAGTGAGGAATGGCCTAGGAGGCACCAGGACCAGTGGGGAGTCAGTTAACACATGCGTGAGGAGTCAGGTTAACATGCGCCTAGGAGACACCAGGTCCAGCCCAGCTGGTGTCCTAGTGGTTAGGGAGTTACCCCTTTGATCAGAAGGTTGTGGGTTTGAATCCCAGGACTGCCAGTGGCACCACTGAGGTATCTGTGAGCAAAGTATCGTCCCCACACACTGCTCCACAGATGCTGTTGTTGGTTGCCCACTGCTTCACTTGAGTGAATGAATTAAATTTTTGCAAATTTCCCACTTGTGGGACTAATAAAGGTTTATCTTATCTAAATGTAGAGAACAAATTTCAGACTGTTTACACTGTGTGGTGCGCTCATGCATGACAAATGGTTCACTTTCACTTTAATTCAACCCAGTCAGCGTCTTCAGTGTTGAAGAAGAGCTGCAAGGAGTACCAGCTTCTTTAGATCTGTTGGAGGAATACAGAGGCAAACTAACTATACCCGTCTTGCTAGCCGAAGGCATAATGGTGAACGGATGCTGGATTCCGCCTCAGGCTGAATATAAATAGAGAGAGAAGAGGTGCAGAACAGGTGTTACTGATCAGGCAAGTGAGAGAAACCAATGTGCCAGGGAGGTGTCCCCGGTGACTCATGTGGCCGGGGGTGTGGCACCCAAGGCATGGCCATGACAGCTGTATAAAACACATCAACATTTTTTTTTTCACGTATTTGTTTTGACTGTTTTGGGTAGTACTGAGGGCACTGTAATATGCAGTTTCTTAATCATCACAAAACCTCCCTCTGCTTTAGGGCCATAACTGAACATAATCACACCTATAATAGAAGTAGTTCACATGACATGAGGGAGGAGAAAACGTATTTTCCACAAGAACTTTGATATGTCCTATGCCGTGGGGGCATTACATGTATGTTTTATTTAAAGCACTATTTAGGTAGTCAACAAAAAAAACATAAAGTACCTGAAACGTAAAGTCAGGAAATAATCTTAATTTCAGCCAATTTCTGGAGGTTTAAATTGCTGGGGTTAAATTGACCCCAAGCATTAAGTATGTTGGTAAATTTGAACGTGAGAGTTAACATGGCCCTGGCTTTAGGATGTGAATAGGCATGTTTACAACAGATGTAGCAATGGTTATATTTTCATTTTGGAGAGAGTACATGTAACTGAGTGACTAGTCACTACATACGTCTGTGAATGACTCTTACTGGTTTCTATTAACTGATTCATTGCTGGTCACATTTTTGACTATTGTTTTATCCTTCTTCCTCATTTGCAAATATATACTTGTGGAAAAAGTTTTGAAGGTAATGAACCCCAAAGTCCGAGCCTGGCACTGAACCGTAACACTGACTGTAGTTAATCAGAAATCTAAGGCCATTTTTATTACCAGGAAGTGATTCACCCAATATTTACCAGATAGAGGATGTTTCCTTAACCTGTGACAGCATGGACATCCACACTGTGCATGGGAATGCTTCAGGGCAGAGACAGCAGTATTTGTATTGGCAAGAGAATTAAAGGCGCTTGATGTCTGCTGGAACAGTAGTTCTTGGCCTCCTCTTCAGCATGCACAGCTTCAGCACATTCTTCTACGGCTAGTTGCCATTGCAGGGATAGTATTTGACAACAGGCACATACTCGGCATTAAACTGATGATGCACAGTCCTTACAAAGATCTCCAAAGACCAGAAGGAACCCAAACAATCAAAATCCAGATGACAGTATGGCCTTTCCCATGATGTTTTGTGTCACGATGAATTTTGAATAATTCCAGTTAAGCTTTATATACTGACTCGATTAGGTTAGGCCAAAAAAACAAAAAACAAAAAACAAAAAACAAAACAAAACAAAGCACGTAATGCCAACTTGCTGAATCAATAAACAGCTGGTGGAGCAGGTACCATGACTCATGCTGATTGATCAAAGACACCAGCTGAGGACAAGAAGCACGTTAATGACAGATTGGCCCAGGAGGCAGAGTCATACAAGATGGATTAATGGTTGAATTTAAGCACCTTGCTCAGCTTTGTGTGTGTGTGTGTGAGTGTCTGTGTGTGTGAGACATGAAATGTTCATAGTATCGTTTGATACTGAATGAATGTATAAGACAAGGCCCCAGGCTATCTGTTACCAAAACAAACAGATAACTAAGTGCAAAATGTATACTATGAGACATCACTAGCTTTTAGTAAATACAATGTTACATTCTAGTCAGAGTAAAGACAGAACCTTTGACCTTAAAGGCTCAGGGCCTTCAGTTTTACCTCCTATTTTGAGACACAACCCCTAAATTTGCTGATTGATACTTGCTTTCAGCCTGCACGGACAGTTCTAAGATTCCACAACAGTAATTCTGAATCATACGTTTTAACCTGTCACTTTGTCATTTAGGGCATACGCTTTTGGACACACCCTAGTTGTTATGTACACCAGTCTTGTTGACACATCAAATACAAGGAAGTTTCTAAAAATGGAGGGTCTCTTTCTACAATGGGCCAGTTGAAATCAAGGCTCAGAAATGTAATTAAAAAGTTGCTCTTACCTCTCTTGTTTTCTAACATTCTTAGACACACTGGAATAAAAAGAAGCAAAAAAGTCTTTCTTTTCAGCTTTCATGAAGGCCTACTATAGCTATTTCAGAATAGTATCAGGGCTATTAGACCTAGAGGTTTGCGTGTCCACACACACTTAGACAAAGCAAAATGCTCCAAACCATATATCAGCTACTATTATAATGCTACCACACAGCACAACCTCCTTTAGTCATTTACAGTCAGCTGTGAGATGAGAAAACTGGCATAAACCGATGAGTTGATAGGCACGTGAGACAAAATGTTGATCTAAAGACATTTAGAAGTTCGAAGGTAAGACATTATAAAAGCTACTAAACTAGGGGTGGGCGATATGGCAAAATACAATATCACATTACATTAATTCATGTTCACAATACACAAAGACTTTTTCCTTTATTTTTGTTACTTAGTCTGGTTCAGAGGCCTGAGTAGGTCCTGGTCTTGGTCTTGGAATACCCCTGCTCTAATGAAGCTGATCCAAGTTAATTAGTAGGTTTTTCCTGAGATGATGTGGGTGTGGTGGAGTAGAGGAAACACCAAAGCCTGCATGGTGAGGGGTACTCCAGGACTGGGCTTTGGGAACACGAGTAATCTAGTCTACTGTCTACTGTATGAATTTCACTGTCTATTCTATGTTTTTTATGGTATATCTGAAATATTGTCTTATTGATTTTGTTCTATATTGATACCTACACCAAGATAAATTCCTTTTACATTTACTACTCGGCGAATAAAGAATTCTGATTCTGATTCTGCAAACAAGTATTTACCAAACAGGTTTGTTATACGTGCAAGTTTGAATGCTCTTGCAGTGCAGCTTCTGCACAAGTTTTGTGCAAAAAGCTGTAATCACCCTTGGAGGATCACTACCTTGTTACTAAGCTTCCTGTTTGAGACTTACAGTATGCCTTATCTGATCTCAGTCTGATAAGCACATTGTAAACCACTGGTGCAAAAAGCATCTTGTTATACTCTCTTTTGCTCAGTGGTGAAAACTGCAAATAACTTTCTTTTGAGTTTAACTCAACCCTGATAAGATGAAGCGTCGTTTTCATTTTGCTAGAGTATTCAAATGTAATTCAGTATTTACATGTTTAATTATATATTATGCAATGCGCTATGTTTTCATGTCTCTACTAGTTTCAGTAAGCTACAAGTGAGAAGTGTACATCTAAATATCAAATTACGCCCCGAATTTGGTATTGTCAGCAACTTCTGAAGATTAAACAAGGGGGAATAGAGGCACATTTGTATACAAAAAGACACACAGTTCAAAGAGATAAAGACAGTTTACCTCACTTGCACTCAGCATGGAGTGTGGAAAAATGCACGTGGCCCAAGGCTGAAGGGCCTGAAATGATGTCAGCAGACAGGGCGGGCTGGAAGTTGGAATATTCCTGATCCCCTCACAGCCTCAACTGAGTCACAGCCAGAGAATAGGTGACGAAGCCAAAGACCATAAACAGAGACAGAGAGGAGCACACTTTCACTCACAGCACCCACCATTCACTCAAACTAGCACGAGCTGATCAACAGCTGACACAAACAGTTCCACTCAAGAATAATTATAACCACCTGGAAAACCTCACACCTTGCTGAACACCAGGAAAACCAGGGAACCAGGGAAAGGACAAAGACACACTACAACACAGACATTATCACCATGATCGGAATCTTTCTGCCATTGTGAGTAGTTACAGGTTTTTTAATTTGTAGATTGATTTTTATGCCAGGGTGGACAATTCCTGGTACTCTATGAAATTGTAAAAATATGCCAAAAAATGTTCTTCAAAGCAATTGCACAGGTGAACCAATTCTGGTTCTCCAAAGAACCTCTCAAATGTCAATTTCAATTATTTTTCAAAGAAAAATGTTAAACTGAAAGGGTTCGGTGGTTTTATAGCATTTTTAAAGCATTGCTCCATGGTCCACATTGATTTTAAGCTTCTGAAAACTCTCAGTTAATCTGAAGTTAAGACTTCACTATGTTTTGTCTCACAGGAAGACCACGGGGATGATTATAGGCTGGCCAGACCCTCACAGTACCACACGCCATTTTGTGCTGCTGAAGTATCTACAGGTGCTGGCTTTGCCTTTGAGGAACGATCCACTGTTGGGCATTGGTGCTTTGGCTAGTCTCTACACGGCTCTGCTCCTCAGCTCTCCACGTGCTTCGCGCAAGGCCTCCAGTGTGCTGCTGGGCCAGCTGGCTCGAGCTGACAGCCTGCTGTTGCTGCACTGGGGCCTGGAGGCCCTGGGACCTGCCCTTAAAGTCCCTGAAGAGACCCTAGAGGGACTGGAGCGTGGCCTTCTAGCCTCACACCGTCTGGCCAGCCTGCTGCTGCTAGGCTGTGTGAGTCTGGAGGCTCTGCTGGTCTGCAGGAGACCTGTGGAGACACGCAGACTGAGGACAGTGCACTGTGCACGGCTGGCATGTGCCGCGATCTGGGCAGCTGTGGGCCTGGAGTTTGTAGTCCTTCAGGCCTGTGAGCATCAATTTGCTCTGAGAGATCAAGGGGGTTTCATCACATTCCTAACACTGGCCTGCACATTTATAGCTCCTTTTATTCAAGTGGCTTCCTTCTGTGTTAGGCTAATGCTGTGGCTGGCTAACATGTGGACATGCTACACAATATTCTGCAACAAACCACAGAGACAGAAAAGCTGCTTTCACTAACACAAGGCAAGGAAGAAAGTTTAAAACAAACTATTTCATATTACCTCACCATGCCTATCAGTAGGTGCTTATATTTTGGAGTACAGAGAATGTTGTAATTAAGTCTATAGATCAGGCTGAAAATTTCTGTGGTATTTACTGAATATCTATATTTAAGGGTACTACATATTTATTGATAATGTTTAAAGTGTGAACAACTGCTTGGCTTTAAATAAACAGCACAGAAACTGCATTATGCATAGTTTGTTGCTAGTAAACAGGCTGTAGACGGTTTAATGAAGTATTCCCTGCCAAACATTTCCTTCTGGAAGGTGATATCATTAATATGGCATTCATGAATCATCAACTCACAGTGTAATACAAAAACAGAGCTGCTCTCACTGGTTGGACTCCATGTAGAGACATCAATCACCCAGTAGGACTACACAGAACGCCTGCATTTAGGAAACACAGAGTAGTCTTAAGCTATCATTTTAGCATAATAATACAGTTGCCACAAGAAGGGACACCCATTTCATTTTAAAGAACAGCCTGAATTACCACCGCATCTTCCTTTCTCTAGTGCTGGCACACAGCTAATGGAATATGTGCTATTGTTTATTGATTCCATTAGTGGACACACTAATAGCTTTTGACATCCCATCATTATAAAAAGCTGTAATTTTAGAGCCCAACTCTTCAATACATTTAAATAAGAATAAAAATTAAATGCAATCCCTGCTTGTACAAGTGTACAACATAAGGATCAATCATGACGGCATTTGTAGAGATAAGAACAGAAAATTAGCTTGTCTAATAAAAGAGCATGGCATGCTAGCTTGTATAGCACAGACTTCTCTTAATTTGAACAACAGAAGTGAAGGTGCCTCTCAGTTCATGATTCAGCAGAGATGGTGTGTTGTGGGGCAAAACACAAAAACATAAAGGTAATTAAAATTGTGTCTATTCATTGCCTTGGAAAGTAGTTACAACCAGCAATGATTCGCCATTTCAGTATTTTGCTGTTGTTGGCCATTGTTTTGATGTATCACAAGTTAGCTAATTAGACTAGCTAGTCGGCATACTTGTTTATAGATAACTTTAGTTGCCTAGCAGTAACTAATGTTTGCTAGGATATTTTTTTTTAGAATTGTTTAAAAGTTTACATTATCAAAATCTACCATTTAGTCATTTTCTGGCAATGAACAGGTACCTGGAGCCTATCCTGAGGTCAATGGGCAGGGACTTAGCTCACCACAGGGTGCACACACACGGTCAATTCAAAAACCCCAGTTCACCTGACATGCATGTCGTTGGACTGTGGGAGAAACCAGAGACCCTGGAAGAAACCCACCCCACCATGAGGACAACATGCAAACTCCACACACACAAGGCCAGGACCCAGATTTGAACTCATAACCTTGGCGGCATGAGCCAACAGCGCTACCCACTGTGCCACAGTGGGGCCTCAAAATCTACCAATTGTCAGAATATGGTGTTTAACTGGGCATGATCCATGATTTAGTCCAGCTGTATCTGACTTTATACAAAATGATAAACAAAGAAAAATGTGAATGTTATCATAAAAAAATGGCTTACAATCGAACAACTTTGGTAGTACCACCTGAAGGACTCAATAGAGCAGCTTTGCCATACCTGTTATATAGTGTTAGCTTTCCTTCTATGCTAATGTCCACCATAATTCATATTGTTATCTTTATTTTTGCCAGGTGTCCTTGTCTAGTGTGGCCACCACAAATAGCTTGAGTTCAGTCTTGAAATTGAATCGGCTTGATCTGTTTTCATATTAAACACTGATTGGTCAGTTTTTTTGGTCTGATGCTGTCATGTGCATGTGTACGACATCCACATATAAAATCCCTGATTCTTAATTGAAACTGTATTTTATTTAAGAGCATTACTTCATTGTAAGCAGGCTTCCTTTAAGGTTAGACACCCAGTCAGTAGTTTGTTGTTACCAGCAGCCATGGAAGCATATCGTCAATTAGAATTAGAAACAATATTCTTAAACCTACTGATAATGACTTTAGGTCTGCAGCACTGATAAGTGGTGACTTTGACTGTGCTATAATGACTACTATGCAGTCAGTCTGTCCGAAGCAGAAGTTCTCAAACACTTTTAGTTTAAGGCCCCCTTGGAGAATAGTGGGAATCACTGTGCCCCCCACCCAGCCTTCCATCTTCTCTCTCTCACTTCTTCCCAAAACCTGACAGCAATGAAAAAAAATAAACAAAACAAAACAAACAATCTACCTTAATTAGTAAACAGAGACAGACCGCAATGCGTCATTGGAGGGGAAACCAAGCCCCTCATGGGGGAAAACGTTCTGCAAAGTTGAAAGGGAGGGAGTGAATGGGATATTCTAGCTTTAAACAGCTATAATACAAAATATAACACCAGCACCCTTCTGCCTGAAGAAAGGGCTAGATATACAAAGAAACTAAATCTTATTGGACTTCATAAGTGCCCCTTCTCTATCCCAAAATCAATGTGAAAAAATTACCCAACAGAGTGGCCAGATGTCACTCATTTTAACTTGTCCCATTACCTGATCAAATCACCAAGTAGGCTAAGCTAGTCATATATTGGTATCTAGATGAAATTACATGTAAAACCAAACATCAAATCTAACTGTAGGCCTAATACATATTTCCAGCACTACTATAACCGTTACTGTCGTGACATGTTATCTGGATTGTTGAAGCATTACAGCAGGAACAAATGAATGTTTACTACGATGCCTTTTCAGCTCCTTTTTGCTTCTTGAAATCTTGTCAAGGCTTAACTCTGGCCTGTTCTGTTCTGCCCTGCAACCCACCATGCAACAGCTTTCTGGCATGGTTGCGATTTTAGTTTTAGGACAAGAAACAGAACTGTGCAACGCAGATCAATGGAAAGTGCATGACTGTTTTCTCCCACGACATGGGTGTGGCCTAAATTATGGCCTCACTCCACCCGCTGACTGTAAAACACTCGCTAAGAAAGTGGTCTTCCCAGACAGTCCGAAGATGGAGCAAAGTTGTGGACCATCTATGGAGCCTTAGGGATCTAAAGCAACAGTCAGGCACATCCTGGCTGTGTGCCAGGAGCCTTGTTAAAATCTTAGTCCATGCTGTCTGGGGTTTGTTCAAAATGATACTAGAGATTTCCATGTAATACATTAACTGAAATTGTTATCAGCTATAGAGATCAGTTCTGACTTCACGGGTCATTGAAAGGACAACAGAGATCTGCAGTGATGAGTGATGAGCAACAAGCTTATTGGAACACTCAACCATCAGAACTGAGTTGCTCACCTCTGGTCTCTAAAGACATGGCCTGCTTGGCCCAGTTATGCCCTCAAATACAGACAGACTGATAAGGGCAGTGCTGTCAAACTAAAAATGTTTTTTTAGCACTATGCTCGTCAGCTGAACTGCTTCTGGAAGCAGTAATGAGGTTTTAGGTTTCAAATGGCTGGTGTGAAACAAAAGCTTCAAACTAGCATCTAATACAGCATCTAATATTATCATTATTGCAGGGCTTGCTGGTTATTCATTTTCCTTGGACATAAAGTGCTACTTAATGCCAAAGAAATACTTTGCCAAACGTACCAGTGAAAACTCAAGGATGTGTGTACTGTGCAAATAGGATTCAAATGGTATAACCTGTTCACTGTTGCTCTTCTTTAGCCACAGTGGATGCATTTCAGTGAAGCAATGCTTTAATCTTGATTTTAGCATTGGTTACTCTTTACCATCTAGTTTCATGGCCCAGTAGTTTCTCCCTAAATGCTGAGGCTTGATTTCTCATTTGAATTTGAGCACACACCAAGGAGTACACATCAAAGGCAAATATCTCACTAGTCTTCCACAAAAAAGTACACACTGACAGTTTAATCTTAAAACTGGATCTTTGTTTGGACCAAAGTGAGTCCCCGCTGCATTACTGAAAAACCATGCTTGCTCTGCCCTCTGTTGGACAGCTGAGGGAGCTCAATGATAAAAACCTTTGAATCATATCAGTGGAGCACTCTTTCTAATTTAGTCTCGTCAATTTTGAACATGGCAACAAAACTGATGCTGTATCAAATTCACAGTACATCCAAAAGTTTGTAGATGCCTGGTCGTCTGACAGCTGCAGTAAACTGAGGGAAGGCCTTACACCCAGATGTTGGAACTTTGCTGTGAGGATTTGATTGCATTCAGTTACCAGATCATTACTGAGGTCAGGTGCTAATGTTGGATGAATAGGTTTAGATCATAAACACCACAAAACATACCAAAGGTTTTGGATAGGCTCCATCACTCCATAGAATGCAGTCCTGCTGCTCCACAGCCCAATGCTGGGGAGCTTCATACCTCTCTAGTCAACATTTGGCAACAGACATGGTGAACTTAGGCTCGTATGTACCTACCCGAGGGATTTTTATGTTATTTGTAATCCCGGAGGCACCTTAAAGTAGCTGAATTCAGAAGATTAGAAAATGTTTGGACATACGGTGCACTTTGTCCAGAATTTTCGGACGCCCTTTGTATTGAATTGGCTCAGACTCGATGAGCAGCAAAGCATAAAAAATGCTCAGCTTTGCTGTGTCCTTGAGGCCTTGCACACGTCAGTGAGATTTAAACTCCCAGTTCTCACAGAATTCTCTCAGAGTCCACCCTGCAAACCCACTTTAACATTTCTTTAGGGATGCTGCAATGAAGGGATGCCAAGAAGGGAAAAAAGCACAGATATGACAGGAAGCCAGTGTCAGTTAGGCTAACCCAGGGGAGGAGAGACAGATGAAGGAGACGGAAGGAAGATGATGGAGGGGGAAATGCTGGGACAGAAAGAGAAAACATGTAAGTGAATGGGGTGTGGGGGGTAGATGCATTTCAGAGATATGGCTGGTATACAGACCCCAACCACAGATTTTGCTTGGTTTGCAGTCACACATGTCCAATATGCTCTATACTCATGTTTCATGAGCCTCTAATGAATATGTAATGTTATAAAACAAAAAATTACATTTTCTTCAACATTCCAGAGGTGAATGGAGACAATGCAAGAATGCTTTTATTGTGTACTTTCACAAGAAGTAAGTTTAAGGAGCTGGCAAATAAATTAGTGTGAACGCTACAAGGTAAGATCAATACACAGGAACGCAAAAACAAGGAACAAAGCAACAAAAGGCATCAGCAAGACGTGGAGACTGTATAATCGAATCTGAGACTATATGATAGAATCTTGTAGACTATATGACAGAGTCTTTGAAACTATGTGATAGAATCCATGAGAATATATGATACAATCTTTGAGATTATATGATTATTGGAGACTATTTGAAAGAATCTGTGAGACTAAATGAAAGATTCTTAAAGACTTTATGATAAAATCTTTGAGACTATTTTAAATAATCTCGGAGACTTTATGACAGAATCCTGGAAACTATATGATAGAATATTTGAGAGTATATGCTAAACAGACAATTTGGCAGAAGCACCCATCTTGTAGGTCCGCCTTGTAGCTGATCTTTCGGAGGACATTTTTCTTCTTTTAGGTACCCACTCCTCCTTCATCAGCAGGCCATTACTGATCAGAAAAAAACAATCTTGGCTGTAAATTTTACGCTTAACGGTGACACTGATGAGTATAAAAAAAGCACCTTCACTGTGCCTGATGCTAGAGATGAACATCAGCTACTAAGTTTTAAAATGAGATATTTTAATTGAAGAAGATGAGCATTCAAAAGTGGGGTATTATACTAAAACTACTCAAACCCTTAACTGCTCCACAGGACGAAATGCACAGCTAACAATGTGAGAGTGCAGTATTTCAGACTATATGTGTTACAGGACTGGATGGATTTCATTCTTTTCACTCTGATATTTGATCCAGCACTGTTGCTTCTGATTCTGACCTAATACCAATATCGGATCATGGCGTGTCTACCTGATGCACTACTACCCGGTGCCCTTTTTGAACCCAAAACTACAACATCAAAGACCTCAATAGACAGTGATTGTTGGTGTCTGGTTAATATATGGTAAATTATAGCTTGTTTTGATTAGATATTGACTAAAAGCACAGAATTGTTTAATAAATAATTAAACGAGTGTTAAAAACAATAGTAAAAAAAATGGATATTCACCCATTCATGAATCTGATGGACGTAGGCACAAAATCGGACATAATTCTCTAAGACCTAATAATAAGTCATCTGTATCTCTTTCCTGAAGGTAAAGGGCAGTATTGGCTGTGTAGTGTGTGTTTATTGGCCAAGGATTTTTTGTTCCTTTCAGTCCT
>JBBPCZ010000034.1:19295383-19306549 GCA_037974445.1 Brycinus macrolepidotus
TTTCCTGAAGGTAAAGGGCAGTATTGGCTGTGTAGTGTGTGTTTATTGGCCAAGGATTTTTTGTTCCTTTCAGTCCTTCTGTAAATGCTGATGAGTGGTTCCTGCTCCTGTCCAGATATTTTACTGCTCAGTGTTATGATTTTGTTTAATGGGTTGCAATGGATGTTGGATAGTGCCCCAAACCAGGCAGAGATATTGAAAGTAATTACAGATTTGAACATTTGTGAAAAGCTGTCTGATTGGTGGACCTGAAGTCAGTGATGTCTCCTCTGGAAGATGAGGTGCTGCTGACTAAAATTGCTTTCAATGTTTGGTTGAAAGGTGAGTCTATGATTGATGATTATGCTAAGGTCTCTGTATGAATCAACTCTATTGGCTGGTTATTAACTCACAGAGTGGGGATGCTTAGAGGTTCTTTGTGGAAATCAGCAACTAGTTCCCTTGGTGAAGTTAAGGTCAAGACAGTTTTGTCTGCACCACTCAGCCTGTCATCAGAATACTTAATGTATGTTACACCAGGGTTAGTGCTCCTACAATCATTTGTGTATGGTATATACAGAACTGGTGAGATTACAGAGCATTGCATTGTAGGACCCCTATGGGGTTTGTCTTAGATGAACTGAGGTAGCCATTGACTCTGACCCTCTGGTGTCAATCTGTCAGGAATGAGAGGACCCAGAGGATCATATGTGGGTTCACACCTATCTGGAGCAATTTTGTCCCATCAGGTGGGGTTGCACAATCTAACAAATGATTTGGTCTTCTCAAGATGAGTATAGGCTCCATGCAGCAACATTAGTAAAGCATTATTCACACCTCTATGCTGTTTGTATGCAAACTGACCGGGGTCAACATTCCTACTGACTTCCTTCTGAAGCTGGGAAAGAATAAGACTCTGAAAACCTTTCATGACTGGAGATGTTATTGCCACAGGTTGATAGTCATTGTCACAGGTAGGGTTGCTCTCTTTGTCTACTAAACAGATAATTGAGGATTTCCAAAGTGATGGAATTGAATGTTCTGCCAGGGAGCAGTTAAAAAGATCACAGCAAGCCTTCAGCAAGCAGCCAAAGATCTGGTCCAGTCCTGGTGCTTTGTTTGGCTTTATCCTCTCAACCATGAGTTCAACCTCCTCCTGCAGCAGCTCCAGGTTTGACTGGATAAGTGTCATTGAGGTGAGCTCAGATATTAGCACCCCCTGCTCCTGTGAGTAATCAGAGTAATCAGGTACCCTGTTCCCCTCATACATACAGTCTCTGAAAAAGACTTCAACAAGTCATTGTCTTCACTAAATTGTAACTGAGCAGTGCCTATAATATGGTCTGTTTTTGTGAGGAGAATGAGTGGAAGATTGCCTTTATCACCTCTAGTGGTCACTATGAATACAATGTCTTGCCTTTTGGATTACCTAATGCTCCCACAGTCTTCCAAGCCCTCTTCAGTGACGTACTGAGGGAGACCCTGGACTGATTTTGCTATATGTGGAACCCAGCAAGAACCTGGGATTTGTTAACTTGGATTTAACTCCATCACTGCCCCCTTTCACTCTCACTCATGGTGCTCCCACTTGCATCACCTGGTCTGAGGAAGCCCAGTCTGCAATTGAGGAGATTAAGCTGAGATTCACCATGGCTCTTGTTCTTGCTCTCCCTCATCTGGATCTCCCCTTTTTCATGGAGGTGGACATTTCTGACACTGGAGTGGGAGTGCTGCTTTCCTGCCAAGCCTCCAGTGAGAGGGAGGTAAATCCATGCCTCCTTTTCTCGCCATGTATCCCCAGTGGAATACATTATGATGTAGGCAATCATGAACTGTTAGCTGTTAAGCCAGCCCTCTAAGAATACTGACATTGGATTTAGGGGGCCAAACACCTGTTTACTGTTTAGACTGATCACAAATCTAAGAATACATTCAGTAGCCAAGAGGGGGTCACTCATCACATTTTGCAGCCCATCTCAGTATACAGTGGGCTTTTGAACTCATCAAGAGATGGTTTTGGTGACCTGGAATGAAGAAAGACATAGAGCAATTTGTCAATGCATATACCATCCACTGTGCACTGTCTGGGCTCCTGCATCCCCTACACAGGCCAGCCAGGCCCTGGTCTCACATGTCATTAGTCTTAGTCCCTGAGTCTAATGGCAACAGTACTATTTTGACCATTGTAGACCAGTTTTCCAAAGTCTGCCCCTTCGCACTATTACTCAAATTTCTGTCAGCCGAAGAAACAGTTGAAATTCTCGTACAGCATGTGGTGCGGCTTAATGGGCTTTGGTCAGTCTCTCATTGGGTTTGCATCCTCAATCTAATGGTCAAACTGAGAGGGTCAACCAGGACCTTGAGAGAAACTTACGGTGCCTGGCTTCAGCTAGTCCTTGCTCCTGGTCTTCACATTTATGTGGGTTAAGATCACTAACAATACTTTCCACCATTTGTCACTTTAGATGTCAACGTTTGAATGTCTTAATTATTTCCAACTTCCCTTGTTTGAAGATCAGGAAAGTGAAGTAGTGCCCTTGGGTGAGAGGTACATCTGTCATTGGTTGGACAGTGGATGTGCCTATCCACTAAGGACCTCCCTCTTCGACTGGAGTCCTGGAAAACGGTGCCCCATTTCATCGGACCATTCAAGGTGATTCGATGCGTGAATCCTTTGGCCTTCACCTTGCAACTACCTTGGCCCATGAGAGTATACACCCCAATTTCCCAGTCTCTTGTTTACAACTTGTATTCACCAGTCCCCTAGCTCCTGCATGGGACATTCCTTCTCCACCATGTGTTATTGATGGCCAACAAGTGTATACTGTAAGGCACATTCTGAATGCACACCAGAGGGGGCATGGAATGCAAAAGTTCCTTTTTCTTTGCCCCTTCCTTTGTAGTTTATTCTGCTTATTGTTCTTGTTGAGTTGCTTCTTCTTCTCGTCTTTTCTGCGTTAGTTATTTCGACCATTTCCTGTTTATTCCTACTTTTCCTTTTTTAGATTATCTTTTCTTTTTTTATTCATATTTTATTTTTTTATGTCTAATCCAGTAGATAAACAGGGCCTCCAGTCACTTCTCCTCAGTACTGCTCAGGTGGCTCAGCTAGTATGATCACTGCCTCCCTACAGACAAACAAACTCTCACTGCCTGTGCCCTGAGCAACACGGTTTCAATACCCAAGTCCGGCACTTCATGACAGAGATGGAACACATTATGGTTGGCAGAACTGAGAATTTTAGGGTGCTTTGTATGAATTCCTTACCTTACCATATCAAAGATCGATTATTTTGTCACCTCTGGTAGCACATGTCACACACTGCTGATAAGTATCTTATTTAGCCTACAAGCATTAAAGTCCCCTAGAATGAAAATCTGGGTGCATTCAATTTTGTGCATGCACACAGCTATGACCTCTGTCATGTGTGTAACGTTGCCAGACGGAGGACTGTAAACAAGCACCAGAGTCCATTGACTGAGTTCTCAGGGGAGATACTTGGGTCTAAATGACACAGCACGCAGCTCTAAATCAGGTGGACAAAAAAAGCCTTTCACATCAGCAGTTTTGCCCCAAACTTTATTTACATACACACTCAGCCCACCCCCATGCCTCTTCAGGCTACTCACAGTGTCCCAGTCCAGTCTCAGTGGATACAGTGATCCAAATAATACTAGTCTTCAATAGCCTCTACACTGGAACACCTGGACAATAACAGAATGCACGCAAGCCTTTTCTGGATTACGACTCTGCTTTCAACACAGTCTGGTCAGTGAAGCTGATTATGAAGCTGGCAGACCTTGAAGTGTCAACACCCACCTGTAGCTGGATTTTGGATTTCTTAACAGACAAACCACAGGTGGTGAGGATGGGAAATAAGGTCTCTGCTGAGCTCACAGTAAGCACAGGAACTCTACACCTCTTGTACATTTATGGCTTTTCCACCCAAGACAACAATGAGCATTAGCACCAATAAGACACTCTTCCACAACAACTTTTTTTCAGGCACTGTCAGAGTCATCGCTAAGGACATTAAGACAGAAACGAAACAAGACATCTCTGACCTCTTTCACACCATGGACACTTAAAACTTCACACTCACACACCTTACTGTACTGTGTTGTTTGTACTCAAGTACCAAACTCCCCTCTCTTCAGGTCTCTGGAGATTTTCCCTAGTCCGTTGTTTTGTGCAATAATTCATAATGCAACAATTCATAGTGTGCATTTCTATCTAGTGTGCACATTTTCTTGTGTTTAGTGTGTATTTATTTATGTTTTATGCTGTTCTTTTAATTACAAAGCAAACTCTGGGAGATACAGTACACATAATAATTCCAATGTATTGTACTGCCCTGTACCTGTGCAAATGGTAATAATAACCATCTAAATCTAAACGAGGGCAAAACTAAAACTGGGAACTCAAGTACTGAAAACAAGTATTTGAGTACTCATTTGGAAACTAATAAAACTAATAAAACTAATTAACTGACATACTGTACATAGCTGTCAGACATGTTCGTTCTATATCATCCACTCAATGTACATTTAGATTATCGATCTTTAATGTAGACAGGCTTCATAAGGAGGTGGTGAGTGAAAGTACATTCATACATAAGTACATTCACGCTTCTAGTAAAGTCAGTGGTGAGTGTATTTACAGACAGAATAAAGACATGTGACCAAGATACTTGGTAATCCATGATGCAAACACTGGTGAAAGGAAGGCAAGGAAGCGTTTTTCAACATAATTACATGGCAAACAGTTCACTGGTAAAGGTGTCTCTTCAAATCATTACATACATGTGTTTGATGTGTGGGCGTGTGTCCCCAGTTTCATGCGATAGTGCTGTGACCATACATGGGATTGGGTGGGGACTTGTGTGGTGACATGAGTTTTTCAGAGGAAACCAATGACTTGTGAACCTGCAAATCTGGCACAGCCTGTAGGCCAGCACAGCTGCCGTGCTCCAAAATTACTCACACACTCACATTCATGGTTCAACTACCACATTAAAACCACTGACTGGTTAAGTGAATGAGTGGGAAATATCAAAAATAACAGTCAGTTCCTGAAGTTGTTTTGGAAGCAGGAAAAATAGGTATACCTCAAAAAACAGCAGGTCTTGTGGGCTGTTCCCGGTATGCAGTGGTTAGTACCTAGCAAAAGAAGCGATAGCACGAGGATTCGCGCGGGAAGAAGGCAAGCCGACTGAGGCAGTGTGCTGCTCTGGGGAATGATATGCGCGGGATCCTCGGGCCCTGGCATTCATGTGGATATTACTTTGCTATGTACCACCTATACCTAATAGCAGTGGCCTCTTTCAGCAGGACAATGCGCCCTGACACGC
Source organism: Brycinus macrolepidotus (assembly GCA_037974445.1). Taxonomy (NCBI): domain Eukaryota; kingdom Metazoa; phylum Chordata; class Actinopteri; order Characiformes; family Alestidae; genus Brycinus; species Brycinus macrolepidotus. The sequence goes on from JBBPCZ010000034.1 coordinate 19,300,714, forward strand.
TGCAAAAATGGTTCCGGAATGGTTGGAGGAACTATGATCAAATAAACACCATGGGTTCATTCTCACGCTCTGCCCAAGGCCTTAGTCAAGCTAAAACATTTGTCAGACTGATGTTTGCTGAATTATTCAAGACAGGTTGGGCATCTGAACACTTAGGTCATTCCAGTGATGTCACACTTTACTGTGTTTTTACACATTTTTGTGGCATATGTGGTGACCAAAGAAGAGTAGAGTCACCTAAACCCATGCATGTTGTTACTTTTGTGAAATAATGACTCAAGTAGAAGTAAAAGTATCCTTCCAAAAAAACAAAAACAAACAAAACAAACAAAAAACCAACAACTTAGTACAAGATGAAGAAGCAGCTAGAAAACTGCTTAAGTTTAGTTAGTTACTACCCACCTCTAGTGAAAAACACTTCATGGCACAACGAAACAAATATACATATGAATATTATTCTTGTGGGAATGGTGTCTTGTCCTCTTCAGAAAGACCTAAGGGTAAACATGGGTACACTTAGGCGCACCATGTACACATCATTTACTTGCAGTACGATGGCAGGCATGTAAAGAGGACAATATATAGTCTTGTGAACAGTTCCTGGTGTCCCTCATGAAATTACATATTTTGTTATTTTTTACTAATAGGAAATAAGCACATCTCCCCTACAGAGAACACGCGTCTGCAAATTTTAACCCTTTGCTGCAGGACTCTTAGTGGAAATTGACTCTTTAGACATGTTTATTACTATAATTACAAAAGAAATATTACATAAAGTTGTAACTGAAATCAAATTAAATCGTTTAATGATTCAATGAAAAATATTCAATCTCAGACAATTTCAGGAAAATTCAGGCTGATATTGCATTTTATGGATACTGTAAATAATTTTTATGTATCAACACTGTTTACTTAAACATACTGGGAAAAAGTTATGGCACATTAAATATATAAAATATAAAATTTAATAGACTTTTATAGTTTACATTCAGCAAGTAAACAGAAACTGTGAAATACAATTAGCAGAAAAATGCCTGATTACTTCATTCATTTGACTGGGATGTTCAAAAACTGTACTGACAAGTTTTTAACTTTTGAAAACATCTTTGTTCAGTTAATTTTCTTAGAACTTTGGCTACTGTATGTCAGCAAAGCTGCTGAATCCAGCTAAAATATGAAGCTGGGGCTCAAATATATTATGTGGTATTTCTTCTCATTCTACATATACTGTGATGCTTATAAATACTCAGTCTAATGACAGTCAGCATATTATAGGTGCCCCCTGGCTTCTTTGGTATGATCAAGAATGAAAATTGTACATCTGAACATGTTAATCTAGACAAACCACAATGCTATAATGTTTAAGCTTAGGTTTATGTTCAAGAATGCAAAGACAGATTCATTCTGTAGAATCCCAACATCAGCTACAGTCTCTCAAAGCACGATCTCCTGTGTATATCTTGACAGGGTTCCAATTCTCAAGTGAGTTAAAGGACATACTACCATTTTATGCAAAGACTGCCTCCACTTTACCCACGTCAAGGAGCTACAGCGTTAAGGAGTCAGTGTACTTGCCCATTCAGCTCTTGCTGCTAGGTAACCATGCCAGTTAGCATGGCCACCACAGAGGAGCAATTGTTCTGGAGTTCCTGGAACAAATCAATTAAGGCAAGGGCTTGGGGGAGGGTCCTGAGTAGAACAACTGCTTCCCCTTTATGCTCTCATAGCACAATAGCAGCTTAAGTAGTGGCGCTCTAATGGCTAAAGTAGCACAAAACCCTGAAAACGTCTCCTGCTGGACAGACTTGACATTATAATATGGTGTATGTTATGATTTCCTTTTTGGTCCAAACCTTTTAAACACAGGGGAAAATTATATTAAAGATCAGTTTGATTAAAGAGGTCTGTGGATATCAGGAGGGGTTTGTGAATAGCCCTCCAAAAGTAGCGAGATTTGGCAAAGATTATGAAAAATGCTCTTGTTTTTTAATCATCATGATCTTACACTGAAAACAAAAAAACAGTGAGGAAAAATTATTAAAAGTAAAAAAAAAAAAAAAAAGCACAAGAAACCACTGCAGAGTGGCTAATTTTCATCGGTTAGAATAAATAGTTAGAATTAGAGTTAGAATAGTATCTGACTTAAGAAAGCAAAGCAACATTTCTGGATGTGACAATGCCTAATAACTCCAGAACAGATACTTTGCTCCACATGAAGTCACACAGCATGATACATCATCTGTTTGGTTTGCATGCAAAGGCCTTGCTAACAACAAGCAGGCAGTTTGCACATCTGGTTGAGGAACTCAGTTGTTAATCACAGTCTTGGAGGTGCAGTGCACACATCTGACTCATGAAGAGCTTGATAGCTGCCAGGGAGTTGACTCAGAATAGGCACAAACACAAACACAGTTTCTGGGTGTCCAAGGATTGAAAACCAAGGGTTTATAACTGTAGCAGATGTGTATAAAGTAAAGTGGCCCCTTATAGTCGCACGTGAACACACCACAGCACAGCACACAGTGTGAAAAGTGTGAAATTTCACTGCGTTTAACCCACTCACCAAGTGAAGCAGTGGGCTGCCACCAACAGGGGGCACCCAGGGAGCAGTGTGTGGGAACAGTACCTTGCTCAAGGGGACCTCAGTGGTACCACTAGCAGTCCTGGGATTCAAACCTATGACCTTCTGATCGCAGGGGCAACTCCCTAACCACCAGGACACCAGCAGACCACCAGCTGCCCGACAGCTGTAACAGGGTTCAGAAAAAAAAAAAGTATTGATCCCAGAGGAAATTGCTTATTCTGAGTAACACATCAGTGCTGTAACAGGGTTGAAGAACTTATCAGTGCTGAAACAGGGTTGAAGAACATATCAGTACTGAAACAGGGTTGAGTAATATATCAATACTGTAACAAGGTGGAAGAACACATGAGTGCTGTAACAGATTTGAGTAACATCAGTGCTATAACAGGGTGGAGTAACATATCAGTGCTGTAACAAAGCTGAAAAACATATCAGTACTTACAAAATCATAACATACTTTCCATATGAAAATGTATTTGTTTACTGTTATAAAGTGTAAAAGATGCAACAATATATTAATTTTGCATAGTAATTCTGCATATTAAAGTCATAAGTAGCACATAAATCACTCATCTGTTATAAATAGTTTTATATATGCTACCTTTAATATATTAAATAATGTTTCAGTTGGAGGATTCACCATGACACTATGCTGATTTCGATGTACAGGTGTGTTGTAATATTTACTCACTGAAGTAAACTTTTGATGAATTTTTGATACTTTGAGTACCTTCAATTTTTCAGACTTCTACATAAGTATGTTTATGAGGAAAGTAAACTACTTTCTATTCAGGTCCACTTTAGCTATGTACACTCATATATCGTAATTAGTTTCATTCTGTTTACCTAGTGATATATGCTTTCCTGCTGCTTAAAAGTTTTGCTGTCAGATTTTAGGATGTTATTTTAATCCTGAACTATCCCAATAAGGATTGAACAAGCTTTACATGGTTTCTGCCGATTTACTGCCCAATGTGTGTCATTATTTCACAGATGAAATAATATATTTATCTATCTTTTACTTTGTGTTTCTCCCAGTATTTTTCCATGTAAAGCAACAAGCCCTCTCAGTAGCTCAGCAGTGCCATACAGTACCTTCTGTGAGGGTGGGAGGGTACAAGTGCACATCAAGGAAAAGTTCCACTCAGCATTCATTAGGGCACGCCTGCTAAGTTTCCTCATGTTACTCATATCCTTTTCTCTAAATACAGCTCCACTGTTATGACTAGACATTGCAGGGATGTCTCTTTTCAGAGCTGTATATAGACATTCAGTAATATTATCATAGTAGGATATGTGGGCAGAAATCAGACCTAAAGATCAGTTGCCAATTGTGCACAATTATATAAGAGCAACAGGTCATATAACATAATAACACAAGAACAGCCACAGAATAAGAACAGCGTCGTGGAACATACTCTCAGGCTGACTGGCAGTACCTTTGTATTTTGTGGTATTGTGAATTGTTTGCAGACAGTTGGTCAGCCTTGAGCAGGTCAGAGAGTGTGTCTGAATGACAGGAAAAGAGAAAAACCTCATGGGATGGGCCGGGGCAGCCACTGGTTAAAAATACAAGCTCTAGCTTAGTCATGCAGACGAGAGCAGCAGAGGAAACAGCAAACTGGAAAAAAAGCAGCACAGCGTAACTGCTGTTTTTAGAGCACAAGCTCATCTACGTATCATGTATCTAACTAAAGATTCACCTATATAGAGAACTGCTATGTTTCAGCTCATTGACAATAACTGACTGATTAGGTAGATGTCTAGGTAGGTGGTCTGAGATTTTTGCACATCCAGCCATTGGGAGAAAAGGTGTAATTTTGACTTGTGCCTTTACTTGCATAGTAGAAAGGCACTGGTGGCTTGAATCCTCCTTTTCACCTTCTGTAACTTCAGCTTAGCTCCCTTTGCATAATAAAAGTCCTCTTACCCAGGCAGCAGGCCCACTATGACCAATTCGACTTAAATTATTTGTGTGAACCTGTTTTGAACAAGCTGCTTATGTACGGTTTGCTTGGGTTTGGATGTCATTTTGGACGACAGTTATGTGTCGGGTTCAAACAGTGAATAAACTTATTAATTAAAGCAGAATTCAATCTAAATTTTGGACAGCTGATTATTTGATTACATCATATTAATTTATAATCTTTTTCATCTGATTTATCCATGATCGGCCAGTTCCAGTCGAGCTCGGACCAAGTTCTTGAACTGTATTTGGGACAAAAATTTCAGACCCACTTTCTGATTTAAAATCTTATTTAGAGTGGAGGTGATCGGCCAAGACATTAATGACTAATGGTTTTGTACTGGACATACGAGAATAATGTAACTAACAAGCTTATAACCACAGATTTATTCATCTAAAAGCTGCATGCCTTAAACATTACTTACTTGGCTCAAACCATTTTTAGGAAATCTCAAACCGACTTGATTATAGGACATGCTTTAAAAATGAATAAAAAATCATCAGACTTTAAAAGTAGAGTGTTATTATTGTTGCTGGACACAATACACATATATTTTGTATATAACAGCATGTCAGAACATGTAAGCAAGTGTATTCGAAATTGCATAAAAATGTAAAGATGGGAATTAGGCATGCATTTTGCATGATGCTAAATGGGTATGCACACAAATTACTTGTTAAGTAAATTAGCCTTGTAGCTCCAGTATAAAACTAAAGAAGCAAACATTGCACAGTAAACAGTCTTGGCTGAATAATAGCTTTGTCCTTGTTCCAGTTACCTGTAGCACACAGAGTACTGCAACTCAATAAACAATAGAATAAAAAAATGAAACTGTGCTAATTGTGATCCTATCCGTCTACACAGCACAGCTGCTGTTTTCCACAGTGGCAAATTCTACTACCCTAGACAGAAGGCTCTTGACTATGACCAGCTGATTGACTGGCTTGTTTTAAACTAAGTGTTGGTCTAGGGGTAAGGCCCAACTGAGAATGGATTTAGTGTGGTATAAACAGTAGCAGGCCCAGCTAAGGGACAGCAGCAGCTGGGACTGGGGACTGGGCCATGGGCCAATGCTGACCATTGTAGGAGACCACTGAGAAGACATCATAATTAAATGCCCTCACATGACCATGTCAGCAGCAACAACAAACACTGACAAAATAGTGGCAGATCTGCTGATTCAGATGGAGGGGGCAGAGGAAGGAAGGGCTGAAAGAGGTCAGTGTTTTTAAAGATGGGTTAAGGTGACTTTATATATATAAAGTCAACTTAACCCATCTTTAAA
>JBBPCZ010000034.1:19315690-19330431 GCA_037974445.1 Brycinus macrolepidotus
CCACACCAAACTCATCCAACCATGTCTTTATGGACCTTGCTTTGTGCACTGGGGCACAGTCATGCTGGAATAGAAAAAGGTCTTCCCTAAAGTGTGTCCACAACGTTGGAAGCATGGCGTTCTATAAAATGCGGAAGCATTAAGATTACCCTTCACTGGAAGTAACGGGCCACCTGAATTCAGGTGTGTCCCAATACTTTTGTCCATATAGTGTAAGACAGAAAAACGCATCAAGGCACGCTTGCTAGTGCCCAAATCAGACCGTCAGCCTTGTTCAAAGAGTGACACCATTTTGGACCCAGCAGTATCCCGGCGGTTCCTCTTCTACGCCCCCTGGTGCCCCTCCTCTCCAGCCACCACCATCCCATTGTCTGTTCTCCTTCTGGGCGTCCGGCTTGTCTGCAGCACCGTTATGCAGCTCAGGACCAGAATAACGGTTTCCTAACATTCTCATGTCAGTCTGAGGAGCCTTTCTCCGAGAGGAACCACTTCTCTTTCTAACTTTTCTGCATCGCGTCGTCATTACCGCTGAGATTTTTTTTTTTAAAACAACACCGTTAATGTTTTCTCCAGAGTTCACTTTTACTTCAGGCACTTCAAGAGAGGGCGAGAAAGCCTCCTGCACAGCTCGGACCACTCAGGAAAACACCATGAGAGTCCTGGAACCGAGGTGAGGAGGCAGCTGGAGGCTACACTGTCTGCTAAAGCTAATGTTTTACAAAACTGGACCTCAAAATGACCTGACTTCGATCAGGGTTTGACAAGTTTTTGCTATATTTTCTGAACCACGGCGTCAGTTTGTACTAACCACTGTCTGTTGTAAACAGTTATGTTCCAAAACAAACACTTGACTGTCTGACAGTTATTTTGTTTCTGCCTAAAATTTCTCAATAAGCGAGACAGAAAAGACACGTTTGAGGTTATCTACCTAAAAATGGACTTGTTTTATTCCTGGGTTAATTTTAATGCCTCTGTTACCAAGGCGAGAAATGCCATCCTGTTATTTTTATTCCTTTTTTGAGCAACAGATAGAAATGGCTATATTTAATATAAGTAAATAAAACATGAGAAAGGTATTAACACTGAGGTATGTATCTATATCTAGCCTCTTAAGTGATATAAAGCCTTAAGAGGCCAGATATAGATTATAACTAGCCTCTTAAGTGATATAAAGGTACTAAACTGCATCTACAGTGATACCATACTAAGAGAAAGATGATAGTGGAGCCGTACAACTAAACTGGTTTATTAATATCAACATCTTGTTTAGATCAGACTGAAAAGTAACTTCATTCAAGACAGCAAACAGGGTTACATCAGAGTGAGTGTACTGATGCTCTTTTTCCAGCACACTCCACTGCTGTAGTCTGTTTGCTTCTGGCTTTCTGTTCCATTACAAACACAAGGACACAACTGTCTTATGGGTTATGGAAGGTACAGAGTCAAGTGAATAGTATGAAGGGACAACCAGGTTTAAATGGCACGCTCTTAATGGCTTATGCACTCAATCTGCCTTGCTTTTCACTTTTCACTTTTCATTTTCGGTTCAGTAAGCTTGTACAGGCTGTGTCTACATTAAGTTCACTATTGTAAGTCACATCACGGTTGCAAATGTTGCAGTTGTGGAGCTGTCAGGTTGGGTTTAGGATATGTCATGTCATTTTAGACAAGGCTTACATCATACAGACCATCTAACCATAAAGCCCAGGAGCTCGCGGTGACAGGCCCAGTGGCTGACCGATGCAGAGACAGTTTGTGAGGGGCTTCACAAGTACACTGGTCGTATTGTGAGCTTGCCATATAGGAGCCACAGTACAGTACAGGCTTTGTGAAGTGCGTGTGAAAACCCAGTAAAGATGTCACATTGCAACTGGCTCCCAAGGAGCGTGATGGAGTGCTGTAACACGTTGGAGAACAGAATGGCAGAAAAATGGGCAGCACTTCCCTGTTGGGGAAGGGGCTTTCCTCAGTGCTCCCAGAGACTAGGCTGAGTCAGAAAATTCCTTTGAGGAATTTATATATGCACAGTTCTGAAAATTCTTGGCCAGTCTTCATAACTAATGTACACTGTGTCCAAAAAGTATCCAGACACCTCTTCTAATGATTGAATTCAACGACTTAAAGGTGCACACACTGCTGAAACAGTCGTTCAGTTGTGCAGACATCAGCTAGAGAGGTGTATAGCCCCCCAGTGATGGAGCTTTGTTTTTTGGAGTGATGGAGCTCCACTTATTCCTACATTGTCAGTTAAAAAAAGCCCATTACGTGAAACGAATCATATACCTTTGGTCATTCATATGGATGTGACATAAACATTCCAGTGATTTACACAGAGCAACGAATTCAGAAATAGCAGAGGAGTGCATCAGATGGTCAGTGAATGGGTCAGCTGAGGATGAGACTATTGTGGAAGTCCATTTTGTCCTCCTGACTTGAATATTCAAGAAGTCACACATCCATGATTACCGCACTGCATGCATTTGCGCCTTCACAAAAGGCATTAAAATTTTATGAGGACAAAATGAGGGAGACAGTTACTTAGGTTCAGACCAAATCTGCCCAGCTTCCATGAGTTATTAGCAAAGCCACTGCTGATGTCATTAAATATAGGGCGTTCAAAATTAAATTCTAATGTGGTAGAGGAATGAGTACGTAGGACTTACAGGAAGAAATTGCCATCAGATAGATGAGTTTCTGAGACCTGTGTTGATATAGCCTATTTTTTCACAGCTTCAAGGTCCTGTCTAAAATTCAAATGAGAGCATGTACCTACATTGCAAAAGTAGAATAAATGTCCACTAACAATATAAACTACAACTCTTGTTTTAAATAATTACTCAGCATAAAGGCCTGTTTGTATTGGGTTTGATACTGTCTCTACTAATCCGTTGACAACTCTGTAGATTAGAAAAAACTTTTATAGGAAAGCCTGAAACCTATACAAATGTCAGAAGGCCGTAGGTCAAAAAAAAAAAACAGTTTAATTTACCAGAGATAAGGTGAAAGGTCCTAGATGGGAACAAGGAAGACACACCAGAATCATGCCAATGGGACTCCATATTCAGCTCACTTGCTAAATCTGTCCTTTTGTTCCCTTCCCCCTTACAGGAAACAAATGTTGCCTGGGTCAAGTTGCTAAAGAAGATGAGAGCTGTACCTGCTGTTGCACAACAGACCAGAAGCATTTGGCGATTAGGCCGATGATGGGCCAGGAGATACACTACAGCCAGTGCTCTTTCTGACAGCTGGGAATTTGAAGGAGCAGAAATCCCCACTCTCTGGTGGTGTCACCATGGCGAGTCTGGTGCTTAATGAGACTGGGCTGGAGGATTGCGGCATTGATGACTCCTTCAAGTACAACCTGTACGGCGTTGTGTACAGTATCGCCTTTGTGCTGGGCCTTGTTACCAACTGTGCATCACTTTTTGTCTTCTGCTGCCGCATGAAAATGCGTAACGAGACCACTCTCTTCATGACAAACTTGGCATTGTCTGACTTAATATTTGTATTCACTCTGCCGTTTAAGATCTACTACAATGTCAGGCGCCACTGGCCATTTGGTGACGGGCTCTGCAAGATCTCTGGAGGAGCCTTTATCACAAACATCTATGGCAGCATGCTCTTCCTCACCTGCATCAGCGTGGACCGCTTCCTGGCCATTGTTTATCCCTTCCGCTCACGCTCTATACGCACCCGCCGCAATGCTGGCATTGTGTGTGCTCTGATCTGGCTGCTTATCTTGGGTGGAGGCATGTCGGTGACTTTCTTCTCTGCCACGAACCGCGGCAATGCCAGCACTACTTGCTTTGAGGGCTTCTCCCAGAAAACATGGAAGACCTACCTGTCTAAGATCACCATCTTCATCGAGGTGGTGGGCTTCCTTATCCCTTTGCTCATTAATCTGGCCTGCTCTTCCATGGTGCTACGAACGCTACGCAAGCCTGCCACGCTCTGCCAAATTGGTACCAACAAGAATCGTGTGCTCCGCATGATAGTGGTGCATCTGGCCATTTTCATTGTCTGCTTTGTGCCTTATAACTCTGTTCTTTTTGTCTATGCAATGGTGCGCACTCAAGCCTTGGCTAGCTGTTGGCTTGAGAGACTGGCACGAACTCTCTACCCTATAACACTCTGTGTGGCCACCTTAAACTGCTGCTTCGACCCAGTGGTATACTACTTTACCTCAGAGTCATTTCAGAAGTCACTGACCACTGGGAAGTGTCAAACCAAGCAAGAAAATACACTGCGCAGTGAAGTTCCTGTGTCTAGTAAAGAAAACGCCACTATAGAAACAACCGAAACTAACACAATGTCCAGAAATGGAAAAGAACAAATTACAGAGACTCAGTTTTGAGCAGGGTGAAGTGAGACTACACTTGGAATAATAAGCACAGTTTCAGTATGGGAGTCTCAGCAAGTTCAAGAGGAGCTTTGTTAAGCACTGTACAGAGGCCTTAGCTCTAAGGATTATGCTCGGCCAGAAGAAACTACTGGAATTTGGTGTTTTTGGGCCGACATATGGACGTGGAACCTCTTAGGCCAAGAGGCTTATTATTGTTGTTATTATTTTAATTTGACTGTTCAGGGCAGGGGGGTATTTCACAAAGAAGGATTTTCCCCTTATCTGGGTAACTTAAGCTCAGAGTTGAAGATTGTCCAATAGGGCTGGACAATTCCTACTCAGCTACTCCTGTTCCTGTTAAGCTTTGTATTGGACAGGGTTAACTTCGGGCTTAAGTTTAACTGGTTTAACTGAAAAATCCTGCTTTGTGAAATACCCCACAGTCCAACACTATTAATGCCTCTCAGTTTATGGGAACAAAATACGTTGATTATCGTGGCAACATTTAGTGGTCGGCCATAAGTGCCGCGGTGCCATCACTGTGGTTGGGTAAAGTTGCACCTGGGATACTGATGATGATATTTAGTTGTTCAGTAACATATTATTATCATTATTCTAAACATATCCAATCTTTTTCAGGTCTTCTACAATCAAAATCATGTGTTTATGTTCATGTTAAAAAAGATAACTGCTTAGCACTCCTAACCAATAGAAATGTAAACATGTAAAATTTGTCACTGAACTATGTTAATGGTTTAAATTTCTTGCTGTGCATAGGCACACACAAATGCACTGAACTACAGTAACGTTTCTTGTTTTGATATTGTGATAAATGTGTTTGTATGAAAGTGTCAGGTTTAAAGAACTATCAGCTCCTAACAAAACAGCACTTTTGTATGTTACGTTTGAATGTCTTGCGTTTTACTGTAGACCCTGGATGATAGGCAATTAAAATGTTTTAAGACTTATTCTTTTCTTTATTTAAATGTTCAGTTATAGAGAGGACAGTAATAGTAGATCTAAAACATCCTTAAAACTTCTCTTAACCCACCCAGTCCCTATGTAGGTCTTCATTAAGGTGGTGCAGACTTGTCAGTGGGGTTTAGAACAAACTGCAGTAAAAATGATTGACTAAAGAAGCAAAAGGTTGGCACCAAACTTTTTGCTGATTACGTCTGGGGTAAGAGGAAAATGTTATGCTGAACTACTCCTGCAAAATTCCTATTTGCAGAGGCGCTAAACTAAGATGGTTGTGATTTAATGCAACAGCTGCAGAAGGGGCCCACAGATAGCCGGTCACAGGCTTAGGCACCCCCATCTGTGCTCGAGCTAGAGCCATGCCAAAAACATAGAGGTTTAAGGGTTCACAGAGGGGAATTGAAGGAGTGATGAGAAAATCGTGAAGTCTACACCACTGACTCCTACGAATTTGTGCTAAGGGTGCAAGAAACCAGGCCTGCACAGCAGAAAGAGAAAAATGCCGAAGTTCAGTGTTCCCTTGGCCAAGTGCTTATTATGACTACAGCAATGGGTCATTGTGTCCCTCTGAAAGAGTGGGTTCTAGCTTAATCATGTTCAAGTACCGGGGGGCTGCCTTAATTCTCTTAAATATGTTGTTACGGGCCCTTTCTGGCACGTAACCCCCATTAGATTAGCGTCTCAGTCTGTTTCAGTTGTTTTTGAGCCAAAGCCCTGGTGAACCAGGTTAAATTCATTATGTACACTGTGGTGTATTGCAGAGTTGTGTGAAGAAAGTGTAGCTTTTATCGAAGAAAACCGCACTGGAGCGCTGTCCTGAGGCCAGTAGTTAGATAACAATGGTGGCGAGTCGCACATTCCACCCAGTTTACATAGTAACCTAATAGCAGCGCTTTCTTATGTTTGAGTGGCACTGGCATCTGCATGGAGGAGTTTGTATCATAACTGTAGTGAATTACAGAATTATTGTTATTGTACTGCGCAAGTGGAAACACCAGATTATAGGGAGGAATCGTATGTCAGCTGTAGGGGGGGTTTAGGAGCAGCCAGTGTGTCATCTGAGGAGCAGCAGCAGTTTTGGGGTCCTGAGAATATGTAGTAGACAGACAGGAAGAGGAAGCCAGAGGATCAGAGGCCAGAAGAAACACAAGGGACCAGTGACCCAGGCTTAGCTAGAGGGCCTATGAGGGCAAGGGTTGAATGAATCAGGTTTGTGGCTCACAAAGAGATATGTGGGCTCAATATGTCCCTTGTTTGTTATTAGGAATGTACTGATAAACAATTTCTGGGGCGATACTGATGATAAACACCTTGTTATGGGTCATATAAGTACCAATGACCAAATATGCTAAAATTTTAAAACTACCTCCCCCTATAATCCACACATGTGTTGGACTGGGTTCATTCTACCTACCCATGGCTAATTAAGACTTTGGAATTCATGTAAACATTGCCCCCACCCCCACACACACACTCTTCTGGGAAGACTTTCTGCAGGATTTTGGAGTGTTTCTGTGGAAATTTGTGCCAATTCAGTCAAAAGGGCATTTGCGAGATCAGGCGTTGATGTTGGACAGAAAGGCCTGGCTCACAACTGACAGTTCATCCCAAAAGGTGTTCAACAGGGTTGAGGTCAAGTGTTCAGTTGTGTTGATGTCAAGGATCTAGGGCTCTGTGCTGGCCACCTCAGTTTCTTTACACTAAACCCATCAAACCATGTCTTACAGAGCTTGCTTTGTCATGCTGGAACAGGAAAGGGCCTTCGTCAAACTACTGCCACAGAGTTGGATATATGTGTAAAATGTCTCTTGCATTAACCTTTCTCTAAAGGTCATAGCCCAAACACTTTAAAACAGCCCCCAACAATTATCTTCCAACTGTCTTCCACTTTACTGCTGGCACTGTGTTCCCCTGACATCCGTCAAACTCATATTCTGTGGGTGTATTACAGTCACTCCAGTCAGCATTGTGCATATTGGGTGATCTCAAGTTTGTGTGCAGTTACTTGGCTATGGAAATCTATTTCATGAAGCTTTGGACGCACAGTTATAGAGTTTTGTTATCGAGTAATAGCACCTATTGTTGACTGGGGCAGATCTAGCAGGGCAGAAATTTCATAAACCGACTTGTGCCCCAAAGGCAGCATCCTATGGCAGTGCCACATTTAAAGTCACTGAGCTCTTCATTGCGACCTATTCTACTGCCAGTGTTTGTCTATGGGTTCGTGGGTACGTGATTGATTTTGTACATCTGTTAGCAATGGGTGTGACTGAAACCCCTAAAGTCAATAATTAGGACGGGTGTTCACACATTTGAGGCTGATTTCTCTGTCCTAACCATCACAAACAGTCTAATGACATCAGAGGGATCTTAAACGTTATTCTGTGATGCGGGTGTCTATAACCCAATCTTAACTGCTCCAATCTACCCTTTGTACAGGCGCCACCTCAGCTGTGACCTGTAAATATTAATCATGTTCAATATTTATGACTTAGTGTCCAGTAGTGTGGCTGATTCTCTGGTGTGAAACGCAATGTTGACATCATGTGTGAAAGACCATCAACCAGTGAGAGCTGAACAGAACATGTCAGTGTGTATGGAGGAAGCTTGAAACATGGTGGCTAAACTGAGAACTAGGTGGTCTACAGAGGAGGATAAACTTGTTGATTTGTGGCAACAGACAGAATGTGTATACATAACGTCTATAATAAACATAGCCACAGCTTTATCCCTGCTTGTTTCTTTCTGTGCAGAAAGCCTCGCTGCCATTTATCATGTTTGTTTAGCTATAATGTCACGCTAGTTTGCCAGAAATCCTGTTATCTAGTAGTTCATAAGAAATCCCACAAAGGTTTGAAAGTTGGAAGCACTGCTTAGGACTCTTGAGCATAATCTGAAAGTGTGTGGTGTTTCATTCAGGAAAGCCCTTATAATGTTGGACTTGAATAAATAAAAGAATGAACAAGAATGATCAAAGATTTTTTTTAAAAAATGAGACAGATATTGTATGGGGTCTCCCACATTCAACACTGATTAAGATTTTTAAAAACCTGTAGGGTGTGCCAGACATACGTAAACAATATCATTATCAATTATATTTTCTGTTTGAGTGGCAAAGAATGGAAGTGCTTAGTGACTACATCAGTTACAATTGGCAACCCACAAAAATTAGCTTTGAGACTGAAATGATAAAGATTCAAGTTTTTAGTGCATTTGTATCTTGAGAATAAAATGACAAAAACACATTAAAATAAGCCTGAAATCAAAACTGACCTTGTTTACCTTGATAGTTTATGTACAGTACTGTGCAAAAGTCTTGAGCCACCCCCCATTTCTTCATATTTTCCTTTGAGTTACCTTGTTGGTGTAAAAATACTATTTTATCTTTGGCATATTGAGTAGATTAAAGAAATGGGAATAAATGTTTTACTGTGACAGGCTCTGAAGTGCCTAAAAATACAAGGTCCCTAGATAAAGGAGTTCCAACCACTCAGTGTTCAGCACCAGCAGTACACTGGTCACCGCCTTGATCATCTGGAATCATCTACACCTGTTTCTTTACTGGTTCAGGTTTTAAGTTAGATTGTCTTTGTTATGCTTGAATGATTCATACGTAAGTCACTGTGTGGCTTAACAAACAAAACACATTCCTCTGAAACTGGTCAGGTTCAGGAACTGGACTGAAAACAAGAGACTTTGAAAGTCCTTCAGGAACCCTAGTAAACAATTCATCAAGACCACATAAAAATGCAAGAAAGTCTGGCTGTTTGGAAGCAAAATATGAAGAAATGAGGGGAGGCTCAAGACTTTAGCACTGTATACACTGCATAGCACTGTATCTGTTTTTTTCAGTTTTTCTTCAATTAAAATGTAATGACTTTTGCCCACCTCGGAAACATCTTTTGATTTGTGATTAGGCCATTCTGCGCCAGCAGGCATGGGAAAAACATGAACAAGAATAATATCATGTTTCACCTCCCACCACTCCCACCTATCACTCAGATCCTTTACTCTCCCTAATACCGTGGGAAATACGCCACGGCACTTTTGTCTCTTCTTTGAGAAGATTAGTACAGTATAACAGAATAGCACCACAGCTGGTCTCACCTGTTCACTGCTTAGAAAACCTGAGCTAAACTAGCTAGCTAATCCAACAAATCACAGGTTGTAGGTGAGCAGTTAAAGAGGAATGTATTGAATGAAAAGTCATCGATTCTTTCATAAAAGCTATGTACATATATTGCGGCCTTGGGCTCCCAGACACAGATAGCTGTGACATCGCTGGTGATTGAACTCACAGTCAAACCAAACCCGTCAATGTAGTTTATAATTAGACCTCTGTAGAAAGATATTGTAACACAAAATATTGAAAATCAGAATGGTGTGTGTATGTGCCCTGCAATGGGATGGTGCCCCACCCAGGGTGAGTCCCTGCCTTGACCCCTTTGACCCCTGGATAGGCTCTGGGTACCTGCGACCCTAATGTGTAGATTAAGTGGTTACAGAAAATGAATGAATGAAGGAATATTGAAAACCAAATAAAATTTTGATTTGAACTCAATCCTGAGTCACCCCCAGCAAATAACACATCGCCACCCACAGTTATCAATAAACAGAACAGGGTCTGTTCTCGAGCACAGTGACAGTCACACAGTCTTAGAGCTTTTCTGTCTAATTTAAGTTCACTTCTGTTTAATTAATCTGTACCATTTCAAAAGCACACTTGTGCAGATATCTATGTTTGCTCATGAAAATGCATAATTATCACAAAGCTAAACAAACACAATGCATACAAACAGTCCACTAGTTTAAATCATTTCTTTTCCTGTTTTACAGCATGATTTTTTGCAGGGTTCAAAGACAGCCATACTCGCCTGGAGCTGAAATTCAGGAATTTCTCTAAAGGCACCACAGTCTCTCTAGAAAACGTATCTTTACTTAATGAAATGTATAAAAATTAATGTTGGCTTAAGAGTATAATTATTTGTGTTGGTTGTGTTTATTCATTGGCTAATTCTTTAGTTCAGCTTAGTTTAAACTAAGGCCACCTTTGAGGAAAGTGAAGTATAATAATGGAAGACATGCATGAGTTTGCATCTTCCCTTTAGCTTTCCTTTGATAACAAGTTAATTTTGCATGTTTTCTTAAGAACATGTGTCATTATCACCTCATAACAAATGTTTTCTCAAGATAATGACATTATTTAGCTGACTTTGGGCCAAGCAGTTTTTTCCCCTAAACACTCATATAAAGTGTCAAGTAATACTGACATTAATATTTTCTAAATCATAATTCTAGGCCTGTACATGCATTATGACTCAGCTCTGCTTCCAGTTCTTAAGCCCGATGGCTTACAGCACTTTACACACTTCTTATTGTCAACATATTGATTTCATTCGAGCTATAATCAAAATAATTGTTTCCATATCCTATTCCAGAAGCCTGTTTATATTGCATGTCAGCTTTCCTTGTGTTTGTCTGTGAAAGATTTATGTTCACAACTGTAGATTCTAGCAAAGGGGAAAAAAACATGCAGGTAAACTTGCAAAATCATGTCTTTGGGAAAACACTGATTTTGCAAGTTCTCGAATTATGCTGGATATAATGAAATTATTCCGTTGCCTAGGGAAAACAACATGTCACTGCTGTGACAGTGACTTAAATAACTCACGACCTAAAGAAAACAAACTGCTGCTGTCCAAAGTATCTGCAAAATGGCAATTTTACAGGAGAAGGCAAAAACATTCTTTAGTTCTAATGTAACCTAATATCAAGCATTACTATTCCAAGTAGTTTTGGAACATTTGGAACATTTCATGAACGTTTCACACTACGTAAAGGGTGGCTGCTGTATAGAAATGATGTAGAAAATAAAAAAGGGGGGAAAAAATGGAGATAGGCTATATGTTTTTCTTTGGACAAAATAATAATTAGGGCCACTGTAGTGTATCTTACACTGATTTTTGCTGCTCATTTTTGCCCACACTACAAGTTCTGTAATTATGTAGCAAAAGCACAACTTTAAGGGAATAATTTGCTGAGCAGACACTCTGAAATGAATGTAATGCCCAGCCATTATCCGTCATTAAATACATTATTCAAAATGCTGATTTTTTAAAAAAAAATTTTTTAAAGCTGGTAGAAAGCCTACTTGAGGTCAGGGCTCTGTGCGGGCCAGTCAAGTTCTTCCACACTGAACTCATCCAACCATGTCTTTATGGACCTTGCTTTGTGCTCTGGGGCACAGTCATGCTGGAATAGAAAAGGTTCTTCCCCAAACTGTGTCCACAAAGTTGAAGCATGGCATTGTCCAAAATGTCTTGGTATGCTGAAGCATTAAGATAGGCTCTTCACTGGAAGCCTAGCCCAAACCCTGAAAAACAGGTCTGTCCCAATACTTTTGTCCATATAGTGCGATGGTAGTAGTGAGCCAAGCCCCTTCCACTTTGTATTTCAGAAGATGGATTCTGTCTTTTAAACCTGTATGGCTCCCTATTGCCCTCTAGTGCTGAGAGCCACTAGTAACCGCTCAGGGGAAAAATATGTACCACCAATCATCAGTAGATGGTGTTGCATACCAGCAGTACGTGTTCTTCTAGGCACGTAGTTCTCAGTCCTGGTTTTGTAGTATCACTGCTCTCAACACACCTGTTCCAAGTTGAGAATTTAATGAACAAGATCTACACCAACTGGGTATGCAGTGGTATTTCAGGAGCAGGACTGAAAAGCTCATTTGGACCTTCTGGCTTAGATCTGCTTAGGCCACATTTAAGAAAGTGGTACATGTTTGGTGAACATTATTAAAAATGTATAAACATGACAACCAGTCACACTTCAGAGTCATCCAGTGCCCACTTAACAAGTTCTGAAATATTAAAGAACACCATCATGTCTCCACAGGGATCGGGTAGTGGCACTTGCTATCCAGGTTTGAGAACTGCTTGATTTTGTACAATTATAGGAATATAAAATGGTTTAATAGACATCTTAAGACAGCTTTCTAACTGAAGACTCAGCTGTACTTGTAAGTCTTATGTACACCTTCAACCCATGCTGTGTATGGGTGCATACTGTAAATACAATATATTATTGTATGCATTTAAAGCGTGTATAAAGACATATGACTATCCCTAAAATGTAATGATGTAGTCCCTAAAAGTACAACATCACAGTGATAAAAGTACAAACTCACTGGCAGGTTGTGGTCAAGAAATAAAAAGTAGAAGTAGAGGGGGGGGGGGGGGGGGGGGGGGGGGGGAGAAAAGTACAAACTCGCTGGGAGGTTGGGGGCAAGAAAGAAAAAGTAAAAACAACCCCCCCCCCCCCCCCCCCCCCAGCAAGAACTGCAACAAGAAATCACGCCAGCAGCGCAGCTCTTTGTGGTCAGGTTCTATTTAAGCGAAAGCTATGAGTGATGTTGAAATAACCCTTGTTCCCTTTATATGTGCTAGACTTTCAAATATTAATTAATAGAATACTTAAAACTTAATTCCAAACTTGACAACACTGTAATGTTGGTGTGTCATAGACACCTAATGAGGTTATTTACATGCATGTGTCCACTGCAGGCTGGCTTCTGAAGTTGATAATATTGTGAGAATGCCCACACAGTAGATTCATTTAGTCTCGTCACTGAGCCTACAGAGAATCGAAGTATTGGGTAATTCACCCCTTGTTGGAGAAGACAGACCACTACGAAATAGTATGTTATTCCAGGACAGTCTGAGGTCTGTAGCAACACAGTGACTAACATTGACCATTAGTTTAACTGAATCTTTAGTTAGTTCCTCTTCATCACAGCATCAGTTCAGATCCGAAAAGTTCCCTTTCAAACACATTTTTGCAAAGCTGTAAGTTTTTGTCCTCTAATAAGACACTGACTTTTATATGGGAACTAGAGCGACTTGCTAGCCCACTTTAAACAAGCTTAAAAGGAAAAATCATCCTTGTGGCAAAGCACTTAGCTGGTGGCTTTTGTACCTCTCTTGTCGTTTATGGATTTTGTGGCTTCCTGGAAATATTTAGATGCAAATAACCACCTCCCCATGTAGGTGGTTTAAAGCAAACCGCTCCTCCAACCCCTACAAGTTACCTTTTGCTTGGATTCCATGATCTAAAAATGGATCTGCTTTGTGTGTGACCTGTTCCAAATGTTCAAGACATTCAAAGCCCTGTAATGTAAAGGCTAAGAAACACTTCACAGAAGACCAGAATTCATGACACATACATAAGCCTTCCACATATAAAAGCTTATTCCAACACACATCAGAAAATTACTACAAAAATTAATCATTTAGTTATTCAGAGCAGCTTGGTGTGAAACGCTCCATTCTAGAGAAAGCTACAGAGTCAAAATTAATACAATGATAGTGACTTCCTTACTTTCAACTTCCTTAGAGGAAGTTATTACACAAAATGGTTGCAAACACGTTGCCTGATATCTGATACCTTATTTTACAATAGTTTTCTGAAACGCTTTTGACCTAAAATGTATTTTTTGACAACACAAGTATGGCAGAGAGGTGTATGCAGGGCATTGCAAGACAAAATAAAACCCAAATTTCTACCATTATCGAGATTACATATTAGACATGTAGGTCTGCTAGCCATAAAACTAAATAAAATGAATACGTTTGCATTGTAGACGTCCTGACCCCTAGTTTCTATCACCACTAGTGTAAAGACGTCTGAGTTGGTAAGTTTCTCTACAGTGCACCAATAATTTAATAATCGAATTATACCAATTTCTGGGGGTCTCCCTCTTTCAGTATCTCAAATATATCTCCAGTGCCAGTTGTTGCAAAGTCACAGCCACTCTTTCGCTCTGTCCAGCTACCAAACTTTGACTGAGAGCTAAGACATGCTATAATGTTATAGAACCAGTCACCATATGGATGTCCATTGCTCTGAATCAAAAAGACAAAAAGAACAAAGTCTTCTTTCCCACTCAATAATACTCAGCTGTGCTTTCCAGAACTCCTGGCTATGGATGGCTGTGGTATTGGGAACTGTTCTGCAGTGCAACCTTCTTAGCTGATTGTGACACTCTAGAAATGACAGAAAATAGTACGATGAAAAAAAAAATACTGTGAGTATCAGCAGTTCTATGGGGAAAATGTTGTTAATGATGGAAGTCAGAAAATAATAACTTGGCTATGAGTACTGAAATTGCTGTTAGTTACAGTGATGTTGTGCAAATCCCTGAACATATGCTTCAAATCGTGAGGTGGAGGGGCTGTAACATTGGAAGAGGCATTCCACCATTTACTTGTAAGACAGAAACATCAGGCTGTATAGAGTACATGATCAAAACCGGATGAATGAAGTAAAAAAAAATACCTGATCGTGAAACAATAATTTCAGCCAAACTAAGGGAATTCAAGGATTTCATGGATGTCAGTTGACTATGCTACAACCTCCC
>JBBPCZ010000034.1:19345456-19360867 GCA_037974445.1 Brycinus macrolepidotus
GTTCGGCGCGCACCCACCCACATCCCCCCAGACAGCGGCCGAGAGGTAGCGCTGCACCCCCCCCCCCCACATTAAAAATGCTTCCGGCGCCCATGTGGAACACTGTCGACCCAGGTGTGACGTCTTTCCCAGTTCCCGCTTACCTAAGGTATTTTGTGTAAATGGAACACAGCACTAATCTGACATGCTGGGACTTTAATCCAACACATTAAAACATCGCATAGCTATATATACACCTCAGTACCAAAGTGAATTCTAACTGGATCATTATCTGTTGGGTATGTCAAATATTTAACCCAACCCTGTTTTCACCCAAAGCTTTGCAGTTGTTGAGCTCTACTACAGTACTGGTTGAGTTTAAAATGAAAATATGATTCTTTTATATATATTATAGTTGTATGGATTGCATATCTATGAGTTATTTGACTGATTAGACTGGCACATAGCGGCAGCATGCACACAGCCTACTGCAAATTATGCATTATACATTAGTTATAACTATGCTTAACTATGCTATTTATACCTTGTACATGTGTGTACACAACAGTACACACAATGTTATCAGCACAGTTCCGACTCCTATTTAACAGCAAATACATCAAGACCTTTACCTAAAAACCTTTAAAACCTACCTAAAACAAAACTACATGAGAATGCAAGCACTGGAGATGCATCCTTCTTTGCCACAAGAGTGAGTCACTCAAACAGGCATTGAGTGACTATGAAATCTGTGTTGATCTGTGATTTAGCAGAGAAAGACAATATGTAGTGGGGACAAAACATAAAAAGTATACGGTAGGTTGAAATTATAACTATAATATGTATGTGCCCAGTGTTATTTGTGCTATTTTGATATTAAAAATAAAACAATTCAATTAATTTTCATTCTGTTATCCATTGAGTTAATGTGATACTTATAAACTCCAACCACACATCCAGATCTTCATTTATGTGGCGCAAACCTGTCAGTGTGGTCCAGGACATGGGATCATACTGTAAGCTATTAAAATTAGCAAAACTACAGCACTACAGGTGGCCATTTCAAATATCATGAAGGCTGGTAATCACGAAACAATCCTATACCACATCATCAAGTCTGCTCCACCTTCACAAAGATCTGGATGCAGTCTGAGCAGGTTGAGAGAAGTTTTAGTGATATTTTGGGGCTATTTGGGTGAGTAGACTTCTAGTGTTTTTAGCAACATCAGCATTGTAGCTGCAGTGCTAAACTAAAGAATCAAAATTTGGACCCTAAACATGTCTTGGCTAATCAACTACATCTGGGGTATTTGGAAAGCTGGGTGAATTAGATTTGGCCAAACTATTCTTTCAGTCACTTTTAATCAGTTGATTACTTCATCAAGTTAGCTGATATCATCCGCAACAGTGGCCAAGGAGTTGAGGTGGAGTCCCTAGTAGACAAGTGGAAAAGCAACAATTTATCTTTGAATGTAAACAAAACAATACAACATTAAAACATAGAATGATTATTGATTTTGGGAAAGACCATGGTACCTTGCACATCTCCACAGTGGAGACAGTCAGAAGCACTTGGAGCACTTGGAGCACTTGGAGCAATAGCAGGTTTTTTTTATTTATAATTATTTGGACATTGGTGTAATTTTTGTAATTTTCACTCTGTATACCACCACAATGGATCTGAAATCAAATAATCAGGATGTGACAGAAGAATAGACTTTCAGCTTTAATTTAAGGAATTTAACAAAGGCATTGCATTAAGCTTTCAGAAATTACAGCCCTTCCATTTTCAGAGGCTCAAAAGTTGGTCAAAGTAAGAGAATATAGTATAAAGTGTATTGTTTTAATACTTGGATTAAAATCCTTTGCAGTCAATGATTGCCTGAAGTCTGGAACCCATGAAGATCATCAAATGCTGAGTTTCTTCCCTTGAGATGCTTTGCCAGGCCTTTACTGCTACCGCCTTCAGTTGCTGCTCGTTTATTGATTTTTCTGTTATCAGTTTTGTCTTCAGTAACTGAAAAGCATGATCTATTGGATTGAGATCAGATGATGAACTTGGCCATTGAAGAATATCCCATTTCTTTACCATTTGCACTGTAAAGCGCCTTCCAGTCAGTTTCTGAGCAGAAAATACAACCTTATACACTTCAGAATTTATTCTGCTACTTGTGTCAGCAGTCACATCAATAATAAACACCGGTGAGCCAGTTCCACTGGAAGCCATACATGCCCATGCCATAACACTGCCTCCACCATGTTTGACAGACGATGTGGTGCTTCAGATCATGAGTTGTCCCTTTCTTTTTCCAAAGTTGTACCATCTTTCTGGTACAACTGTCCAAAGAACCTTATTCCAGAACTGGGCAGGCTTTTTTGTGGCAAAGTCTACTCTGGCCTTCCTGGCCTTCCTGTTCTTCAGTGTTACCGGGGTTTTGCGTCTAGAGTTAAAGCCTCTGTATTTACATTCATGAGGGTGTCTTGATTGTAGAGTTTATTAGTGATATGCCTACATCCTCAAGAGAGCTCTTGACCTGGTTAGTGAAGGGGCTTTTCTTCACCAAGGAAAGACTTCTGCCGCCATCCATGTAAGTTGTCTTCTGTGGTCTCCCAGGCCTTTTGGTGTTGCGAGTGCATTCCTCATTTTTAAGAATGTGCCAAATTGATTTGGGCTCTACTAAAGTTTTAGCGATCTTAGTTTATTTATTTATTTTTCAGCCTAATGATTGCCTCTTTCACTTGCACTGACACCTCTTTGGACCTAATGTTGAGTTAAAGTGAACAGCTACCAGTGCTTTAAATCAACTCCAGACCCAGAGGTGTTGCTAGACATAAAGCTCTACTGGGGCACAGCCCCCCCGCCCTACATTACCCATGTAATATTTTGAATGCCTGCTGCATATGAAATGAGCTGTAGTATGTGCTATACCAGCTTCCCTTGCTTAGCTCATTATTATTGCCACTGCCATACTCCTACTGAAGCAACTACTGGTAAAGGTAAAAATTTACAGATTTATTTATTCATGTATGAAGATATATGAACGTTCTCAACATATTTTATGGCAGAAACGGCATACCTGTATATGCAAATAATAACAAAAGCTTACTCAAGTCATTTTTGCACATTTCCTTCTACAATAATACATAATAATTATAAATAATAATTACAGTTTCAGAGCAAGGGACATTTCAGCCATGTGTTAAATAAAGTATACTGTATAAAATCTAAAATTTAACGAAGTATGTTCTGGATGTTCGGCGAAACTAGGTTTGCCTTGTTATTTGTTTATCCATCCTCCCATTTCAAGAGTTCAGAAGAAATTTGCTTGCTTTTTGGCTAGCTGTCATTGCATCTTTAGCTGATGCACAAGAGTGATAACAAAAGTACTCTCATGCCATCGCATCTAGAGTCTGTTGCTGCTGACTTTCAGCGTGAGGATCAAAGAAGTCCCAGTGCCAGTAAAGTAGGCCAATATCATTAATTAAAAAAGAAAGATTAACCAAAGATGCAGCTAAAATATGAAGTATATTAAGCTGTTCTTTAACTTGTTATGGAGCAAACGTGTTTAGTAGAAAAGGAAGTGTTCATTATGACTCAAAATTATGCATCATTTAATACACTGGAATTTTTATTCATATTTTTTCAGTGAAGCCATGGGCTACAGATCAGTAAAAATCAAGGCAAGCAGATAGGAAAAGACAACCTTCCATATGTATTCACCTATATCCATGTTTTGTTTATTATTAACAGATTTTTTGTTTAATACCAAATAGCCCTTTCACTAATGATACCTCTTGTTATTTTTGTGCATACTAAAGTGTTTTAATGGCCTCTTGAATTTGCCACTTCTTCTTCCCTTTCTCTGAAAATCTGTGCCAGGATCTCGTGGCCTCGACACACACAAACCATTTTCTAGCCTACATACTTTCAAATATGATACTGAGTTCTTGTTTACA
This sequence comes from Brycinus macrolepidotus, assembly GCA_037974445.1. Taxonomy (NCBI): domain Eukaryota; kingdom Metazoa; phylum Chordata; class Actinopteri; order Characiformes; family Alestidae; genus Brycinus; species Brycinus macrolepidotus. The sequence continues at coordinate 19,349,393 of JBBPCZ010000034.1, forward strand.
AAGTGAATTCATGAGTGTGTTGAGTCTTTAAAATGATGATCAAGAACGTCGGCAAGTCAAGGCAATCATGCCAGCTAAAACCACACAGCCATGTAAACTGATCTTATATGATTGAAACTTGTATATTCGTGCTTCGTGTTTCCAGCGCTTTGGCGAGGGGGATCTACCACTGTGTGGCTTAAACAATAGCTCTTTGATATATTATGTGGACTTAAAAAATGCTAATCCTCTACTCTGAGAGTTTCTTAAATGTTACTTCAGCTCTGTAGCTTTTCTCTTATAGGTCCCTCAATAGCTCCTTTCATTTCCATAATGTAATTCTCGATGCCTTATAATGTAAAATTACTCCCTTCTGTCTGTTACTTCTCATTAAGTTAAATGTACATGGTCTCTCAGAAACCATTTGCTCTCAGAGAGCTGCTCAACGGTGCTTTCATTAAGTCTGTGGAAGCAAGGCTGTGGAAGTACCACACCGGGAGTTAAGGCTCTAGCCAAGCCAGCTTGTGGTGAAATGAGAATGAAAACGATGACGATTTTTCCCCTTTTTTAAATCTGATTGAGAGCCCTCTCGGTTCCCAGGAAAAAATGTCAAAGATTTGCTGGCCCACTTGTACGCCGCTTCCTGGTGAGGACCAATTGGTAAACCTGTACCAATAAAAAAAGCCTTAAACCCTTAAACATCAATATGAAATTACAGCAAGTGTTCAAGGTGGTCCTCTGGTTTTACTTTCCTTATTTCAGAAGGTAAATAAACACGTCAAGAGCACTTGTTTCAGGTTGCACAGATCCCGGGGCCAGCTGTCGAACCTCTCTACTGTACATCTGACATCTTATCTTTTTGCACACACTCGCTTGGCTTTGGCGTTTCCTATGTTTAACGGGGCAAATTGTGACCGGTAATTACAACTGGCTTGTAAATAAACAGAGGAGCTGATTTGCACCGCAGTACATGCTCTCACGTTTGCTCCGATACCGGCCGGGCAAAGTGGGCCTGAAAGCCTGTGTATAGGCTCATCTTACGATTTGTTTGAACTTGCTAATCCTGCTTGTGTACACACAAAAGAGGAAGGATTAACAGGCAGCTAGAGAAAGAGGGAGAGAGAGAGAAAATCAGGTATGTTACTTTAACTTTTAAAATGAGAAGGGACGTAAAAACAGCCCTCATCTGTCAACAGAAATAATGCCCAGTGCAGGCGTTCATGGTCAGGAGAGAATGGAATAATCCGTGGTTTTTGATGCTTGATTTAGTTTTCCGTGGAGCTAATTACCAGCAGATTAAACCTCACGCCACTACAGTTTATCGTTCAAAAGGACCCGGCTCGTGTTCTTGCCCTTCAGCCACCTCTCTCCAGCAGATGATGACTGCAGGCCACACTGCTGGAGCCAGAATGACTCTGAGCTAAATTTCCCCTCCAAGAAAAAAAAAACCTTGTTTTTTCTTTAGGACATTTTTTTCTTCTAGGATGTTACTTTTGCATTGTGGTCTGTTCCAAAAGCTGGTACTCCTCCCATCAACTCCTGGCCAAGATGGAGGGAGAAGATAGGTGGCGTTGTAGAACATTGACAGCAAGGGTGTTACTGCATCAGTAAAATCCTGTCATCACCTTCACATCTCTTTTGAGTGCTGTCATCACACTTGCTGAAACTGAAGACTCAAAAAGTTTCAACGATAGAGTTTGAATGCGGCTCCATCTCCCTTAATAATTTCATTTGAACATGGCAAAAAAAAAAATTCATCATTCCAATGCCAGCTAAGAGTATCTCATTTTTCTCTCCTGTCAAACAAAGCAAGTGAAGGGAGTGGTGAGCTTCACCATAGTTTCTGCAGAAAGCAGGAGCTAATGTGTTGTGTGTGATACAACAGCACTTCCAAGAACAAGCATACAATTGTGTGCAAAAGTTTGAACACCCACAATCTTGCTCATAAGTAATTTCTCAACAAATGTGACGTCTTGTAAATATGGCATTTTTCTGCAAATTTGGAGCACTGTTTTTTTTTAGTTTAATAAGTTGAAAAAATAAAACATGAAATTTAGCACATAAACACTTGGTATGCACTGTGAGAAGTAGGTGTGCAGAAGTGTATCTCTGTAGAGAACTTATTTTCACTTAGAACATCGACCAAAAGTAATGTGACCAGGAATGCCCCAACTTTTGCATACAACTGTATAAAAGGATCTCTGATCTTTCAAGATGTAAGGAGAAGTGGAGCAAACAGACAAGAAATGTCAAAGACAAATGAAAGGCCTGTGCAAGTATCGATTTCAAAAGGCGTAATACTCCACACATTCCCCTGTCTGAAGATGTCCGTTCGTAATCAGACTGCACTAGCTGCTTGTGGACGGACTCTTCAGACATCATGGTGATTCATTTGCACTTTTTGCCCCTAAGCCTGCGCGCACATCTGTGATTGTGAGCGTCTCTATAATTGCTTTGGAAATTTGATAATTTCATCCTTAAGGAGGGCCGCCGCAAAGTCAGGAAATGCTCAAGTTTCTGAACACTGGAAAAAGCGTGTCTACATTAAACTGCACCCCCCCGCCCCCACCCATTGATTCACTACCTCCTCTGCCACACACACACACACACACACACACACACACATACACACAGGCAGTACACATACAGTACATGAACATAAATAAGCCCAAGTCCATCACTCCCATGTCCAGTGTCTCCAAAATGGCAACGCATTGCAGGATGTTTTCCTATTCCATAATCTTACTACTTATTTCTAATGGAACTCAGTAGGAAATGAAAGATCAGCCATCAGTTTTGACAGACAAAAGAAGAAGGAGACCATAAATGGGCTTGCTAAGTAATGCTTGATAAGATGTGTAGGCACTCCATCAAGCTGCCACTGCCACCGACCTTGCTAATAAACATTTAGCGGGACAGTAAGATTAATGAGTTTAACTGTGAGGTTCTTTTGCACTGGGATGTGAGGGATGTGTGTGTGTTGCTTCATGGAAACTTGGAAGAACCTGTTCAGCTCAAGCAAGACCAGCCAACCCAAGGGAATCACAGTCCTTATGTATGGACTGCACTACCAAATCAACTGGCAAGAACAAAAGGTTTAGGCGTCATCTTTCTAATCATTCACAGATGGTGCATGGACATTGAGGTAGCTTGCTCATCGTATCTGGAACTTCTAATGATGAAACAGCGTGTCATCCGCTGAAGTCTTGACAAAAGGTCAGGACCAATGTTCAGGAAATTGACAGTTTCCCTACGACTTAATTGTGTCTACAATGTGCTCTTTTATGTCATCAGCAAACAATAGATTTTAAGCTCAGAGTCTTATATTAATGATGGAAATTTAATCTACTACAACACAAAGTAAAGACAAAGTATGTACAAAGCATATTATTTTCTGACATGTCACGACAAACCTTAAAAGTAGCTGCTAAAGCTGGGCCTGTTTTGGCCCACTATACATTTGCCATTGCCATAACTGACTTATAAGTACCAAAACTGAGCTGTAATTGGGCTGGAATTGTCTAAGAGGTGCATACAATGGCATAATATTACATTTGTCTAAGGGTGGGCATTTTTATCATTTTTGAATTGCATTTTAATGTCCTAATGAGGAACTATGTTACACTGTGTCAGGGACCTATAGCCAAAGCAAGACTCTTCGATAACATTCCTTGTTTGTTTATTTTGTTTCTGACCATCTCGCAACTTCCCACAGTCTGTAACATCATCCAAGGAACTTCATTATTTTTTATTTTAATTATCACCCAACCATTTCATCCTTTTGCAATATTTACTTTTTGAACCTTTACATCATAATCAAGATATTGGCACAGGCATATATTGGCTGATGAATTTTGATTTACCATTTGGTGGCCATTTTGTTGACGGAGCCTAATGGAATTTTAGGACATGTGAGCAAATGTGTCACGCACACCAGCCACGTGACACGCACGAGGCACCGGAAATGAGGCGCGTCACTTGGTATATAAACAAGGAAGTGGAGGTACTCACTGCTCAGTCATACTCTCTTCATGCCCGAGCCAAATCGAGCCACCTTACCTACTCTACGGTACCATGAGTACTACCCAAATCCTCTTCTCCTTGTCTTTGACTGTGTGGTTCACCTAACTCTCTCGTGCTACTCTGCGATTGGGTTTTTCCACCACGCTACACTGGGCAAACAGTGATAGACCAGTCTGTGACAAAATGTAGGCAAGCGCAAACACACCAAATATAAAAAAAATTAGCTTAAGCAGTTCCTGAGAGCGACTCCTATTGATGAAAGTTCACGAAATTCAGTGTGTCCAAAGAATGTAATAGTGATGCAGCATGTTAAATCTTGTGACACTTCATGAAATGCTAGATTTTTGCACTGACATCATTGTAATGAGTTAGGGTCATACACCTCCTAGAAGCCAACTTTCCATTCAACTGCACCAGTTGTCCAAGTCATCCCAGTTAACCAAAAGCACAAACAATTACAAGGAGAACCCAACAAGAACTACAAAATCCTTTGAGCCATTAATATCTAATAAAAAGAAGACATAAACCGTATTTATGTAACACATTTGTATGAATGCATTATTCTATGTCAGTGGAAAATTCAGTTTTAATGTAGCCTACATGAAGTAAGTGGATAACTCTCATCCAACACAACCTTACTGTTCTCACTTCAACAACCACCCACACCAGGTGAAAAGTGGAGAACTGGCATGATGGCCAAATAATATTCAAATCAATTACATTTAGTGTTAAGTCAGGTTTTTTAGGACCTTGTCCATGTAAGTCTCTTTCCCACACCAACCCTGGGACATCATCAGGATCCTTTTACCAGTAATGTTCAGGCTTTGTTCATTCGTACATCCGGTCAAATTCCATCTTGCCTTGAAAGTCCAGGTAAGCAGGATGTCCTCAGCATGAATAACTAACAGCTCCTTAATTTCTCAATCACAATATTCTGTCTTGTAACTTTTTCACTTTGGTGTAAACCCAAATATTTGACAGTAGAAGCAAAACATTGCACTTTGCTCTTGCAGAGAAGTGGCCATGAACACGAGGTATGTAGATGTGGGCCATGTTTCTCTAGAATTATGTACAGTACAAAATACTCTCCCATGGCATTTTCATGCAAGAAACTTGAGTATAAATCTTCCTGTGAAAACAAAATATCACTAAAAATGTGTAAATCTGGTAATGTATCGTAATGTCCTGGATATTCTACTAGGTCTTGCGAGGGTAAATTTCTGGGATTTTAAATCCAACTTGCACTCACAATGGTTAATGCAGGCTGTTAACACATGGCAAGATGGTGCAAACTTCATTGAAACTCTGAATGAATTAACTCACTGAGGGTGAGGTTGACCTCGGACTACAAAACTGCCGTTCTGTTTTTTGGCGTTGGAAATGGGTAGAAAACAGTATCCTCCACTCTCTCAGGGCAATAAGTGTCTTTTACAAGACAATCTACATACAAATCTTTGCTTAGCTTCAAGCGTGCGTAGCCTCAAATGCAACATATTCAATAAATGAGCAGGTAAATTTGCTTGCAAAGTTCTGTTTTGTACACAACTTATTCATGATTTTGGATGTAGCCTGAGCCTAGCAGCTCCCCTGAGGCTGCATATGAGGCTATACCACACATTCAATTTCTTTTTTACTACATATGGCAAATAAACCTTAAAGCTTTGCTGTCTGACACTCCCATAGTGTGCTTTGCCAACCAAAGGGTGGTTAAAAGCCTGGGTGTATTACCAGTCGTCATGACTCAGATAAATCTCCATTTGGAGCTGGCCAGGCAGTGATTACACCTCTCCAGCCATCATTCACAGAAGCCTAGCCATGTCATCCATCACCCATGGGCTGGGCGTCTGACAGATTTGAGGGCTGGTGCGGAGTGGGTCCTCAGGTTGGGCTGAGGGTTGCATGTATGCCGTACCACTGTGCTCCCATGCCTGCATGACTGACAAACCCTTTCATCAGTCACTTAAGCATGCTGTAAACCTCTTAGTGAACCACTCGGCTCAGCCTGCACTGCAGAGGAAGATTGGATCCTGGAGCGCATGGCTTTCTGTGCCATGTTCTGTAACCTCATGGTCTTTATAGACCTCTACAGACCTCATGCCCGGCCTGTTTTATTAGAGCTGACGTCTCAAGTGTCATGAGCCATATGATTACCACAATAAAATCCTTTTTGTTCAGCCCTAAGTAAGTTGAATTACAGTGCAGTGTCTTAAAAATCATGTTCAAGCGGAAGAAATTCCTTGAAGCATCTGTAATGTTTCCTCAGCTATATAGTCTATTTTGCGAGTTGAAGGTAAAAGAAGAAAAGACGCTACTCATTGTCTTTAACGGCCTGATTTACACACACCAGGACTGGTTTAATTATCAAGAAAGACATTTACATGGGAAAACATGTGCCAGCAGACATTGACTGGCTGTCTTTAACGAATTGCAAAATGTTTTGAAAATAGACAACGAGGCACAAGAGACAGACACATCAACATCTACAGCAGGTTCTTCATATGATTATATGTGGTACCACAGCAGTATTGAAAAAGGAACTGATTAACTACACTAAATTGAGGAGCCAGTTAAAAAAACAACAATAAGAAAACAACCAGACAGTGACATGGAGGTTTGATGTGGGTGGAGGGGGCTAAAAGGGGGACTCTCATGTCTTTGAACAGCATCAAAGGCGTGCTGCTTTGGCGGGCTCCTGACACGGGCCCGCCGCAGAGCACAAAGCATGCCAAGCAAAGCATCCTCCCATCAGCACCCCTCTCTGATAATGACTTACAGAGGCCACAGACAGCTGCACAACCGAACCTCCAGCAGCTGACTTCTGCTGGGAAAAACTGCAAAAAGTGTCTGTGTGTGTGAGAGAGCTGTTAGAGGGAGAGAGTTAATGAAATAACTGAAAGAATGAGATAAGGGCAGAGACTCTGCACGTGGCAGGAGGCACACTCTAAAATTTCACCCCTGCTTCTAAGCTCAGATTGGAAATGGATGGGAGCAGGGGGGGTTGCACAGGACTGGGTCAGAACATCTGCAAAACAGCAGGTCTTGTGAGGTCCACTGATGAACAGGTGATCAGGTGATCTGTGCTCATTCATATAGATAAAGAACTGTAAAAGACAAAATGCACAATATGTAGGTAACTACATTGTGCAATAAACATAGTGTAGCTTCACTGAGTCCAGTAAAAATGGTGCTTAGTATGATAATCAAATTTCACTCAAAAGTCATTCCTTTCATATGCCCCATACACTCATGCTTATATTTTTGATCATCCGACACTGCTGAAATTTGGTCATTAATGCTGTCAGTGGGAGCTGCTGCACCAGGGATTCCCTGCTTGATGTGAGGACCAGGCCACAAGTCTGTGACACAGCTGGCTGATGGAGGCAGCGCCTAGCTATCGGCTGCTAGGCTAAAGGCGTGAAACCAGCTGTTCCTTCCAAGTATCTCTCTAGTGTTCACTATCGCAAAAACAGCCTGGACGAACATCACCTCAGGCTGAAAGTGACTACACAGCAGAAGAGAAAATTTGCTGAAAGATGCCTGACTTAACAATTAAGCTAAACTACTGCTTGTCTCAAACAGGAAATAATCCCCCATTGCTGACAGTTGCTTGCTTCAGTTAAGGCCCGTTTACTGGCGCGCATGCACATGTCACTTAGTAGCACATATGTTCATCAGAAATTGTCTCATTGTGTCAGTATTCTCTATAACTGTTACCAATACTGTTTTTAAATGCCAGTTCCAGGGGAGATACAAGTTTCTACCCTCGTCTGACAATGGAGGGATGGTTTGAAGGGGACTGGTGTGAGGGGAACAGCCAGAGAGAGATAAATATCTTAGAAGGTGTTAATGTGAGAAAACAGATCCATATGCATATGCACTGCTTGTATGTGAGCCTCACTGGCAGCATTTAGTTATGAGAAGTGTCTGGTATGATCTTGTACATTTGATCTTTCACTGTCCACTGTATAGGCAAGCATGTGTAACCTATAAAGGTAAACTGGTAGATAGCCCAGGACACAGTGAGCAAGGAGGTAAAAGTGGAAAGTGAAGAAGGGAAAAAAAAAAAAAGGAACGGGAAAGTTTGCAGAGTCCAAGAGGGATGGCCTATATGTTTTCTAAGTGCTAAACTCGAGGGAAATTACTTCATCCCCAAACTGCTCCAGACCACTGCATGAAGACTGCGGCACAGCCAGCATACAACCATGTTGACTTTACACTGCTGGAGCCAGTCCATCGGCATTGCAATTGAGTGAAATCACTTCCAGACCCTCAGCCATTCTAAGCCTGACTTCATCACGTTCAGGTTCACGGGAGGAGTGTTGTGGACAGTGAGTTTAGAGACCTCCTGCACAAATCCAACCCTGACCACGAGGGGGCGACACTGAATCTCGTGGCAAGTGTTGAGTCCAGACATTATAAACCTAGAGGAGATTAGTGCTAACCTGGCTGCCAAAACATACTGTGTATGGGAGTTAATATTGATGGTTAGAGGTTGTCACTTCTGTCGAATGTCCATGCACCTGGTGTGGGGACGTGGTAAAGTAAGTGAACTTTGTTCCACCGCTTGTATATTAAACAGGTAATTTGTAAGTTATAAGTTTTCACTCTCTTCCAAATCTATCTGTTTCTGACATTAACAGATTCTCTTCTCATTGATGTATCCTCCATACAAGTCACCCAGGATCCATGCACCACTTTGACTCAATGGGTGGCAATTTAAATGGAAAACAGACAAATCTGTTCTCCATTCCTTGTCCTTTAGGCTTGTCATTAAACTCCTCTTAGCTCTATTGTGCATATATGGGGTTACATCACTTTCATGATGACTTGCCAGACCCTGTCCGTAGTTCCATTAAGCATGCATACACACTGATGCGTGATGAAAGCATGTCAGGAGCTTAAATAATTTGTTTCCTTCTTGTATATCAATCAAAGATGTTGTCACTATGCAGCGTATTGTGTGGATGTGGGTCCCACCTGCTGGGTACACGGCTCAAAATGGTGATACTCAAACAGAGGTCTTGACCCCTGTAACTCTTTCCAGTCCTCGGAAAGATGGCGTGTCTCCACTGAGAGCAACATAGCTGTTTTTACTGGTTTTCGTTTGTCTGAGCCTGGTGTTGGAGGAAACCTGATCAGCAGGCTTAAAGTCTACAGCATGCATTTTTCTTTGTCTCATTTCACATCTCTGATACCTTAAAAGCAGATGATGACCCACTAAATTCCTCTGCATTTGATGTTGGAGGGTGATTTGTCTTGTAGTCTCAGGAGACTGTGGCACAAGCCATTGCCTATCTTTGAAGAGGATGAAAACTGATACAGGCTGCCATGCAACCAGAGCAGAGCAGCAAAGGCTGATGAAATTGATGGCATCCTCAATGCTGCCCCTCTAATGCCAAAGTTCAGAAAGGGGAAAACACTAGAGGTCTGTACTCCAGGAGAGGAGGAGTTGAGAGGAGGATGTGGGTGGTGTCTGTGTGTGTGTGTGTGGGTTGTGTGTGTGTGTGTGTGTGTGTGTGTGTGTGTGTGTGTGTGTGTGTGTATGTGTGTGTGTCTGTATGTGAGTGTGTCTACTTTCCTGTGCTTTAAAAACACTAAGCCCTGCTCAGGATGTTGCTTTTGGGCTCCGATTTGTACGATGTCTGATTAGAGCCCTTTCATATGGCCTCCTCCATGCTGGCAGAGATGCTTTTTATCAGTTAATTAATCAATTAGGTGTCACTGACTGGAAAAAGATGTGGACTGATTGGAACCAGAGGGAGGAAGAAGGATGATGTCACTGAAATGGGATAGACCGCCAGCACAGCTCACATGTCCTCTTTCTTTCATACTCATTATCAAATGAAACTTTCAGAGTCAATACCTTCCCCTGATCCTCCTCCACCTGCCCACCACTCATTGCCACTTAACAAACCCCTGTTTGGAACCAATCAACTACTAACTCATAAACTGCTCTATTACCTAAATTCTCATATACACTTAAATATGCATTCGAATTTCATTATATAATACTTATATATACTCAGGACAGTAGTATAAACCCAAAAGTGGTTAATCCGCCAGGCTTTTATAGTGGACATCCCAGTCCTTTGACCTAAACCTTGCCAAAAACCTGAGGCCCTGGCTGAATAGATGGTTAGAGTACATTTTGCATCACTTTAAACAGTTGTATGCTGTCGTAACAGTTGGATTTAAACAGCTGTATGCTGTAGTAAACTGTTATGACAGTCAAAAGATGTGCTCAAATGATAATTTAAGCACTGATTTTAATAAAAATACGTACAAAAGTTGTGCTTCTTACCCTTTAAACTTCTCAGGGTGTTGTTACAATCAAGAGCCATGGGCTCATCTAAGAGTTGAAAGATCTGAAAAATCTGGAAAAAAAATGTTCATTTTGTCAAAGGATCTACAGGAACATTGAATATCGGCTGGCATGTTAGTGAAGTGAAAGTGACCATTCTGTCATACGTGAACACACCACAGCACACAGTGTGAACAGCACTGCGTTTAACCCATTCACCAAGTGAAGCAGCGGGCAGCCAGGAACACAGCGCCCAGGGAGCAGTGTGTGGGGACGGTACCTTGCTCAAGGGTACTTCAGAGGTGCCACTAGAAGGTCGAACCCACGACTTTCTGATCACAGGGTGAAAGCCCTAACCACTAGACCACCAGCTGCCCCAAAGATTCTTCAGAAAATAAGAAGAACTCATCAGCATTCCCCTCCACGGAAATCTTTAGTAAAAGCCCAAAGATTTGTATGTGAATAAAGAGAAACCAGAGGTATATATACACACACACACACACACACACACACACACACACATATATAATATATATATATATATATTAGGGGTGGGAATTTATTAATTGCGATTAATTAATTTGAAAAAAAATAACGCGTTAAAAAAATGACGCATTTAATCACACTTTGCATTCCAAGCAAAGGGGAACTTTTGTCAATGCACGATTTCCTGGTACACTGATTACACTGATGCATACATCAGAGCTACAAAAATGGAGGAATCGGAAGAAAGCGCGTTGCAGGGATTTTACAGTGATACCCCCCATAACAAACGCAATCCGTTCCAGCGGCGCGTCCGTTATGCGGAGAGTTCGTTGTGCAAAACATAATTTCCCATAGACTTCTAAGGGAAATCCTGTAATCCATTTCAGGTCCCCATGAAAAATCGAGAAAATTACTAAAAAATTAAGACACAGCTCTGTTAATGGGGGAAGACTAGTAAAACATTCAACAAAGCAGGGAATGAATTTAGGTTTTTTTTCTTGGGGTTCACACTTCACAGAAACACGGAAAAAATTTGTCCTGCAACGAGAATACCTTCAATTTTAACCAACAGTAAACACACAGACACCAAAAACATATCAAAACAGGAAGAAAATGACACTAATGGGGAGAAACAGCACAACATGATGCTTTGTCTTCATCTGAGACACATCTGGCCGGATTCAGCC
>JBBPCZ010000034.1:19385542-19399725 GCA_037974445.1 Brycinus macrolepidotus
AGATAGATATAGATATAGATGGATAGATATATAGATAGATAGATAGATATAGCTTTTATTCTATTCTATTGGTTATGCTGTTTCTACTTTCTTCTTTTGTTTTGTCCACTTTACTGCTGTAACAAAGCAAATTTCCCACCCGCGGCAATAATAAAACATTATCTTATCTTATCTTATCGTATTCTGTTCCCTCTACCCTTACTTTAAGATAACAAAGTTGAAGATTGACCGGAATCCTTTTGCCAAGGGCTTCAGAGACCCTGGAAGAAACAGGTAATGGAGTCTACAGGTAACACACTGGCTGTGTATTTTTTCCACACACAAATGATGTACTCGAATTCGGAGCCTGACGTTTCTTAGAATGGTATTTTGTTTTACGTTCGGCCAAGGGAAAGCATGCCATAAATCACTTTCAGAAACATTCATGGTGTCGAGGACATCAGTGCACTGAACCCCTAACCCAATGAATGACTTATGACCACTAACGCTTCTCTTCTTTTTTCAATTCCCACAGGGGTGTACTGGATGGGATTTTGGAGTCTTACCCCTGGCGAAGTCCATTCGGCCTAGATTTGAAGCCATTTGCTCTGGAGTTGCAAGGTACATCCTTCACTGTTTCCTTTCAAAGCACTTATCATTAATCATTGGGGGCGGCGGTGAACAGAGACTTGAAAAAAATCAGATATTGCATGCACCATATTAAAGGTGGAAAACAAAATAATAGACACTGTTTGGAGGTGTAATATAATTTCAGAGGGAATGTATTGGTGGGAAGTTGTTTTTCATGTTTACTGGAAAAATATGTTTATTAATCAATCCTGGATATGGGAAGGTATCGTGAATACAAATCTGAAATCATCACCTGATGCAAAACTGGTTTGTAAGCACTCTGGATTATCAGTGAATGATAGATGTAATCAAATATAGCTCAGAATGTGGCAACAAAAATTATTACAGCTGTACTGAGACTACAATTGTACTAAAAAGCAAGTACAGCCATTAAATTACAGTAACTTAATTAAATTAGTGCACAATTGCTTTTGAACACTGCATATCAAAAATATGTTCCGAATGCTTTTCTGCTCACACTTATTCCCTCAACCTTAATGATCTTTAGAATCTTTGCACTCTGAGATGTTAACTAAGCCAATGGTACTTATGACCATTAGTCTCATATAGTGTTGTTTTATTCATGAAGAATATCATTCAGAATTCACTTAACTGTAAGTTACTTATCGATAGTATTTATACCCAGCTTTTGTGTATATAGCATAGTGTATTTCTCATTTCATATTGAGGCTTTTTCTAAAGATTTTTATTGGATTTATTTAGACTTTATATTCAATGAAGTCAGTAAAGTTTTCTGATTCTGATTCTGATTAAAGGTGGGAGATCCGGGTCTTCAGTGAGCTGTGGTACCTTTTCCCCTCTGAAAAGCCTCTTGCCCCACTCTACCTCCCCAGCGTCGCACCCCTTTACACTCTCCAGCTCTGACAGCACACTCCACAACCTCAGTGTCCCGCTCTGTTACAAAGTGGCTCCTCAAAACCATCCCTTAACAAGCAGAGCCTACTGCAGCCTGGGACCAGATAGGCTCAGAGGTTACCCAGCGTTGCGACCCTTGACAGACTTTCCTCTGCTGTCTCCTCTCCATGGAAAAAAAGCAGGCAGCTGTAGGGGTCAGTGCCTCCAGGCCCCAACAGCCATTGGCCCCTGCCTGCTCTCCTTTCAGAGCCTTCAGGCCAGCTGTGCCTCTGGGGCTCACCAGGCCCAGCAGAACACTCTGGCCTCTTCTCTCTCAACACCTTATGGACTATACAGCTACAGCCTACCCATCAACCCACACTTCTCCAGTGCCACCAACCCCTCAAAACCAGCCAACAGCATGACTCTGTCAACCTCTGAAAGTCTTCTGCATCAAACATCCTGGAATTCTTCCATTAACCACTGCCTTTGACCTCTCCTGATGCTGGATTGCTGGAACTGCACCCTCGATTGGGTAAACAGTTTCACATTTAAAATATGTAGCTGCTGTCTCACACCACCCTGTGTTTTGGGCCACTGCATAGTAGGCAGTATGCATTGTGGACTATAGTGGAATATGATGCAGTTTACAAACAATGCTGGAAAAGGACTGATTTTATTTTATTTTCCTAGAAACAGGCAAGAATAACAGGGGATTTACCTTATTTAATATGGTACAAAGGGATGGGCAAAAAAGTGCCATTTTTTTTATCAGTATCTTCTTATTCTCCAAAGCAGTATTAGATATTATAATTATGGAATATTTTTCTAGCTTAGCTACCTGTTATACTCTACCTGTTGATCAGACAACTTTTCCTTTATGAAAAGTATGTGTTAAAGTATACTATGTATATGTAATATTAATTGTACTTATGCTTTCAAAGAACCACACCACATATTGTCCTCTCTTACACTCAACTCACAGTCATCTTTAACTGAAATAAAACTCATCGCCAATTCTGTTTCGAATAAGTAATAAGCTTTTGCTTCATATTCTGAAATGTTCACCAGTGTTCTAACATTGTAAATATTTATAATTTTGAGGTTTATTCGTTTTACTAAAAAAAAGTTTTGAGAAAAGTAATAGCAAATATTTTTAATACTTTGCCAGTTTCCCAAAATTTCTGCATAATTCATGAATTGAGACATAAACAGTCATTTAGAGGGGCTTGATGTGAAATGTAGAAGTGCGTTGTAGAGAAATTTACTGATTTTATTTACAGTGGTAATAGGAACCTGGAGCATAGTCTACACTGAGCTTGCTTCAGTTTTGTTTTGTTTTTTATTTTATAACATGGTGATAATGGAAAAAAGTGGTAAATATGAATAAATACATTTTCTTTGAGTACCATATTGCCTTACAACTGTGCATGTACGTCTCTGCCTAGCATGTATTTCTGAAAATACATTTTAGGTCTAAGCTTTAGATCAAAACTATTGCAAAACAATGTCTCAGATGTCAGGCAGCTTATTCATAATCATTTCATGTAACGCTTTTACAGGCTTTTGGTGGCATTAAATGCTTGAGACGTTTGGTTCCTCTCACCACTGCTGTGGACCATTTATCTCCAAGTTCTCGAGAATGGAGCATTTCACATTAAACTACTATGAATGATTTTGGTTATATCTTAACCATTTAATTATGCAGAAATTTCGAAAAATCAGTGGGATTCCCCTTAAGTATGGAATAAACGTTGCTGGATATATAATTTGTAGGCAAAATAAGTACAATTTTTATATTCAGAAGCTACAGTAATAATCCAAAGTGATTTTCTCCAATTTATGATCTAGCTTTCTGCCTGCCACATGTTTCTGGAACTTCACACACAGGTCCAAGCCCTCGCCTGAACCCCAAACACAGCTGAAGTCGAGTAAACTCCTCCAAATTAGCAAATATTTGTGTGGCACACCTACTTTATACTTTCTCGTACCACCGTATGATGCTCTCCTTCGCTATTCTTCTGAGATCATTTTCCCCGCTGCATCTCAGAGGAACTTGGACTCATTTCCATAGCTAACTTCTCCACTTTTTAGATCTCTGCGAGAAGGATTAGCCAAAGCTGGGGAAATGGCCTGTTTCCCTAGCTGATGCATTAAAAAAAACCCTAGGGGTAATTTTCTTGTCAGGGCTGCTCCTGCTACAACGTAACGTCTTGAAAAGGGAAAATTAATATGATTTAGTTCGCTCAGACTATGTGTAGCACATTGCTTTTGCAATGATCATGTAAAAATAATTACCTTTCACAATGTGTATTTTATTTCAAGTGCCACAATTTTTAAATGCACTTTCTAGCAACAAAATCACTCTTAAATCAGTGATCATGTGTAAACAGTTTGCACCTGTTAATCAGTTTAGCCTTAACCCTAACAAGAATAATAACACGGGATTAAACCAAACTACCGGTACCTGTCAGTCAAGCTTGAAACCGTGGACTGTCTGTTTCATCCCACAGCACTAACAGATTGATTGGGAGAGCCTGGTTTCCATTAGGACTTCCTGATGCTGCAGATCATCCAGAATACCGATGCGTTGAACGATTGAATGAAAGTTTTCATCTGACAGCAATCTGGTTATTTTTTTCATGCTTGCTTCCATTTGAACATGTGGCAGTTAGCCTGCCGAAACATCCTCAAAATGCGTAACTTTGGAATGCAGACATAACAATTTTACAATGTTTTGTAAAGACACAGGCCAAGCAGGTCTGGTGAAAAATGAAACTGTTTTAAAATGCAGGTTTGAAGATAATTGCAAATGGAAAGAAATCCCTACATTTTATGGAACAATTCTGTCATGTGCACAATTAAAATAGCATATCCAAAATTGTAGCAAGAACAGACTTCTTTTCTGGCAATCTGATAGGAAAATGAAGCAATAGAGTTGTCACACACTGCATGGGACAGAAAATAATGAAAAAAACCATTTCATGTCTCCCTCTGAAAACTTAGTCAAAGTAAATCCTTAATATCAGTTTCATTTTGACAACGGCACAGCTTGGCATGAAATCCAACAAATAGGATCTGTGGCAAGGAAAGTGATTGACACCTAGAGAGGGGGGTACTGAAATCTGAGCTGTTCATTGATTAACATTATCTTATAATGACATGCACACACCACCTTAATGAAATCCCAAATCAACAAACTGCAAGTGTAAACATCAAGACTCAGAGGCTTCACTCTATCAAACACGATTTGGTTGAATTTGTTGATGGACTAGGACTAGCTGGTAAAATTCCATGCCAAAGCTGAGGAATTCCAAGTGCTCTGTCTGTCTCAGTGTGGCTCTGGTACGATTACATGCCCCGCAGCTCTGTCAGGGATTGGGTCCTATTAGGCGGCCTCATGTGAGGTTTATGTTGGACGGTATTTGCTCTGCAAACTCAATAAAAGAAGGTTATTTATCAGGTCAGCTTATGGGATGTGACTGAACGATGTTGTAAAGTTTCAAGTGAAACCAGCTGCTGTTGAAATTGAATTACCTCCAGCCAATAATGTGAAAAGCAAGGGCAGTTTAACAGCTTATTAAGCAGTCCTCGTCTCTTCTATCAAACAGCAGGTCTGCTTCTGGCCACACTGAGGCATATTTAGCTCTCTGGCTCAACGGCCTGTACGCACAGTAACTTAGTAACTCAGTAACTTACAGGTATCCTAATTGGTTCTTATGCAAACCTCAGGACAGCATCCACTTATGTTAAGTTTCTGGAACAGTTACTAGTATAAAGGTTCTTTTGCCAGTGGAATACATCATAGCAACACAATAATTGTTATGCATTACCAGTACTTTTCATCGTGTACATGTTGCCATTTTGGAGAACTGAAGAAGGAGGTCATCCTGGTGTCGGTCAGGCATACGTTCAGCCTATACAGCATTAGCAGAGGGCTGTCAGGGTCAGGCCCAAATGAAAGAAACTGCTTCCACAGGAGGTCTCCCAGACAGGCTCATGGAAGCCAGGCATTTGGCTTCTGTTTGTGTGGGCCGCCTTCCCTCCTCATGCTCTGATGTCATCCATCACCAAGCCCCGCTCCCAGCGGCGTTAACGACCCTAACAGTGTTCACACTTCCTTGAGCATTCCAAACAAATCTGAGGGACAATAAAACAAATACTGTCACACCTGAGCTATCTGGAACCAAGGGCTGCTTGTGTGTTCTACAGAAAGACTCATGCAAAGAATGTTCAGATGCTACAAGCGCGGACAGTTAATGGGAACTCCAGCTCATTTCGCTGTATGTTACAGAAGTCGGACTAGTTATCAGTGGTATTTCACTTCAGCAAGGCCTGATTAGACATAAATCCTTTCCCCAGAAGCTTTCTGCAGCACGCTCCCCTAATTACTCTCTGTGGTACAGCAGCACTCATCTGTGTAAAGGGGAAGTGAACTGTGGAGAGACCTGTCAGCAAGTCTCAGGGACCTCATGCAGGACCAACAAAACACTTTCCATTTTCTGACCCCTGCTGTCCGTCATCCCCCTGTTTGTAGTCCCCTCCCTTTTGCACGGTCTGATGCCTTCTCCAGAGATCATGTTCCTGTGGTTCTCTGTAGAGGACTTTGTTGTCGCAGGTAAAGTTTGCACTTGCTTAGTTGTGGACAAACAAACTAAAGAGAGTGGGAATAAGAATAAGTGTTGGGTCAATACTTTTTAGCAGCTGAATGCCCTCACAAAATTCCCATAGAGTTGATACTCAATAGCTCTATCAGAAATGATAGAAAAAAAACGTCACCTTCCAATATTCCTACATAAAATTAGTTACTGTTAAGAGAGCTGAAAGACAGAGGTGAAATCAATTGTCCTAAGAAGCCTGCTCAGGGCAGAACCTAATGTGGGTTGGAAAAGGTGAACCATTGCTCATCTCTCTTTCTCTGGGCTTCTGCGGTTCAAGTTGTTAAAACAATTGTGTATAAAGGACCAGGGCAGTGGGCCCAGGCACAGAGATGAGATAGGTCCATGCTTTTGAAGTGATCAAATTATACCCCACACTCCGACACCTGTACCTTTTAAGGATTGATGTGCTTGGCTTTCTCTACTTCCTGTGTGTGACAGGTTATCTTTTCTTTCCACTGTACCGCAACACCACCCCGCCCCCATCCAATTGCCCTTCTTTGTTTCACTTAGACAAGCAGGGGTGGGTGCCAGTGCATGGGATGCTCCAGTCCTAGATATCAGGTGGCAGGGGCAAGCAGGTGATTTAGAGCCACCTTGTGCTTGCTCCCTGCAAAGTTTGCTTTCAAGTGCTGCTCTGGGGTCAGTGCAGCAGGACAGCCCCAGATGCTGCCGTCAGTCCCCTGGCTGACCTGCAGGATGTGGTTGGTGGGCCCAGATCCCCCTGGCCCCTTGTGCTGGTAATTGATTTCAGGGCGAATGCCCCAGTCCCCGGCACACTCACACCCCGCCTGCCAGCTGCTTAGGGTCTACTACTCGGCCTGTGGTGTGCTGTCAACGGTAATTCAATTAGAGACGCAGGAGTGTGACTAACTGCAGGCCGTCAAGCACTTTTCCATATGTGCACATTTTTTTCCCCTCTCCTCTTTCTCTGTCTCGAGGCTGACTGCTAATCTTCATCACCACAAACATACAAGCAGTAATGTCCACATATAGAAGGAGTGTACTGAGTGTTGGCACTTAGAACTGCGTAGTGGCACAGGCAACAGTGCTGCCACAAGATGTGCTTATGCCTTTGCCTCATACTCAGTTCTCTGCTGAACATATCCAAGTCCATTCGCTCACTAACGGGCTTCTTCAGAGTTCAGAAGGAAGTCATCCTGTCACCAACTGAGCAAAAGATGACACCTTATTAACCTTTTGACTTTGACCTCCCAGTCCCATAAAATACAGTGTCCTGTCAAGGCCCTGTGAACAATAAAGTGTGTTATGACAAACCTGCACCTCTTTCTTCAGCCATCAGTCAGCCTGGCCATCAGTGCAGGAGGGCATCGCAGTAAAATCTCATCTCTCATTTGAAGTTGGGGCGGTGGGATAGGGTTTACCTGTCCATACAGTGTGCTACTGAAATAGATAGCAGATAAGGTTGGGAGAGGGCAAGGGGGGAGGTGGGGAGGCCAGAGACTCAGTTACTGAGATGAAGCCAAGGGCTGTTTTAAGCTTAATGATCCATGTAGTTGGGAAGTGGGAATGATAGGGCCAGCTGCAGCGGCGAAATGCAATAAAAACAAATTAAGAGCAGCGTTAACACATCTGTGAAGAAGCATCGAGCATGGTAGTGGGGTCATCAACAGATACCCTGTGCGTGCATGTGTGCAAAGGAAGCTGGGGAAAGCCCTTTGCTGAAACGATTGGACACACATGCCCCACCAGAGCAGGCGGAACCAATGCACGCAACTTCCTGCGTCTGTCTGTTGCCTTGCTCTTTCCGACAGCCATCAAGCGCAGGGAAAATTGAATGTTTCAACAAGAGGAGGGGGAATTCAAGACTCACACTATTGGCCACAACAGGCTTCCATCTATACAAGGCCCGGCTGCCGCAGAAAACGATGAGAGGTGCCCGGGAAAAGCCACTAATCCTGTATGTGTAATATCAACTCAAACCTGTGCAGACTGAAGTAAGTAATGCTCATCTTTCAGCTTTAGCACCCAGCTGCTGGCCTGTGGGGTCACCACTAGAGAACTGAACAGGCTCGGAAAGAGACAGCCTGTTTGGAGTTTAACTTAAGTAACCCCGCCTTTGGTGCAGTGAGCGGATACTCACTGTCCTCACCTTAGCAGCTTAAGTAAATCTCCCCATGCCTCTGACAGCGGTTTCCTCTCACTAACTTTGGTATAGAGGTGAGAATGGGCTGGGAGATGGTGCTGGTGGTGGCCCATTGGCATCAAGGGTTCCTGCCTATCAACAGCTCTGGCAGTCTGGGGAATTCTGCCTAGCTAAGGCACTTCAAGACGTTGTCCTATAGTTAGGAGAGAGCAGAAATGCTGCTTGGTGCCTGCTGTTTAACACATCAACACAAGGAAATAAATAGCAATGCATAACCAGCCATTCTGCCCGTGTAACTGTTGAAATAAGCACAAAAATAAATACTGTGGGGCCCAAAACACCTGGTAGTGTGCTCTGTCGGACAGAATGAAGTCATGCTATCTAAAACATTTCAAAAGTAATGTATGATAGCACAATAATGGCTATTTACACACACAATGTATCACATAGTTTTCGTTCAGTCTTATGTTCAAAACAGTGATTTTGACAAAGAAGCTGTGACAGCTATTAAAGATTATTGTGACTGGACATTGCTTAGAGGCCCGCATAATGGTTCCAGGGCAATCTTTTTCCTTCCAAGGATCGCATCCCTGCTTTGAATTAACATCCCCCTGCTAAGGGGATCATAAGTAATGTAATGGCATAACAACAGGTAATAAAATTGTCTTCGCCAATGTGCATAATAGAGGCTTCTGCCCAGCTGGGCTGTCAGTCAAAGGCTCTTGATTATAATTGGCCTAGATGGGTTTTCCCTGGGAGCCAGAGGTCATGTGTCCAAGCCCCGGCAGGATCTGTCGGCACACGGACCGCACTCAGTACCTGAAATTGGTTGCAGCTGAGCCAGATAGAACGCTCCCTTCATCGCATGGTAATGATGGCTTGGCATGCGAGTGACTGAGCGCCGCTTCCGACCCAGGTGAGACTTTTGACCTTCCATCTGTTTCCTGTTGTAGAGCCAAAGCAGAGGGGAGAGCAAGAGAGTCGACCAAGGGCTGCTATCAAAGCAGGCCATTTATGGCACAATGAGGTCCCAGTTTGAGATCCTCAGATAAAGGAGAAGTTCATCTGTGCTGTCAGAGAAGCAACAATGAGTGATTTGGGAGAATAAAAACACAATGAGCATGCAAAAGTAATCCATCTAGTCGAAAAGCTAGATGTTTTCTGATTTAAAGAAAAAGTATTGCAAATCTGTGAAAAGACTGAATGTCTCTATTTTGATGAGAGTCAATTATTATAATTAGTACTTATTAGCAGGTTCTCTTCGGGTATTCACACCCATCAACATTAACATCACACGTGGAACAGACAGAAAGCAACAGATTATAAATAATGCATCCGCATTTCAAAAGTAAAAAAACATGGTTGAAAATGACTGTTGACTGGAACATAAACAGGTGCAAAGTGATGCAAAAACAGCACTGGAATTGCGATAATAGTGTTTATTTTTTCAAAGTTTTACTCTGTAAGCTTTTATTTTATAATGTGTATTAAACACAAATTACAATATCTCAAACTGAAAACAAAATAAAAAAAAAACCATAATAATAAATAATTGTTTTAATAGATATTCATAAAGTTAATCCCAACCATGCACACCCAACATAACAAGTGCCCGAAATGAAATACATGCCAAAATGCATTTCTTTGAAAATAAATTGGATTATGTACAAACAGAAATCAAATGTTGACCCACGTTTGCCATGGCATACCAATCAGTGCATAATAATAATAATGGAATGCTTTTATATGTACATATCCATCATTAATTTTGTTTCATAAATGCTAGACCTGCTATCATTTTTTTGCCAGTTCTGCACACTGAGAATTTGAGCATGCAATAATCCTCTTTCACCCAAAATAAATGCACTGTTTTTGAAAAGACATTCAGTCACCTCAAAATAATACGTAGTTTACATTTAGGGTTTCTATTATTTAGTTTTTTATGTGTTAATTAGTAGATTATTCAGGGGAAATGTGTCCAGTCTTTTTCACAATGTATAAAAAATATCATTACATTTGTGACCTTTTAAGCATTCAGAATGCACTGACCTCAAATAAGACTGGACATGAGTTTCCCTTCAATATTTAGAAAACAGTGCTATGGCAGTAGCACACAAAATACACTCTTTTGTTTCCACTGCTGTATCCCATACACACTTATAGCTTCATAATATTATAGGCAAAAACATGACATGAGGACCAGTTCTTTGCCCCTCACCAGAACTGTCCCTGCTTAGCAGCACCACCACGAGACACAGAAGGGCATACTCCTATGCACAGGTCAGTTTTAATACTTTACAGGAGTGAGTCTTCTTCTGAAGAACTGAAGACACACACTCATCCTTTCATCAATTCACAGACCCTTTTGCCCATGTACATGCACTGATGTAACTCTAGATTTGTTCTCGTAGTCTGGCCAGCCGCTGAGAGAGCTCATCCTGCAAGTAAACAGTTTTCAGCAACAGGTTAGAGATCATTTATAATGCTACTATGTTCATCACAAATAACATTCAGTTTATGCCAGACTACACTTTGAAATAAATCATAAATACTGAGCAACGCAACAAAAATTCTCAATGAATAAAAAACTACTAATGAGACTATTTCTTTAGATTCTAGTCAAGTTTATTTATATAGTACATTATCATACACAAAAGGCCATTCAATGTGCTTTACAGGAATTTAATAAAAATATAATAAAATTAAATTAGGTAGAATGAAATAATGGAAGAAATAAGAGAATCCATAGAAAACCGAGAGAAGAAAATTCTAAGTGCAATAGAAGTGCAGAGGAGAATTGTGCAGTTTTTAGCAGCTTTTTAAACCTATAGTTGGTGCAGATCTGATACTGATGGGCAGTTTGTTCCAGCAGTGAGCAGCATAGTGACTAAATGCCATTTCACCATGTTTAGTTTCAGCTCTTTTCACCACCAGCTGACAAAAATGCCAAATGTTTCTTATCTCTGCAGGCATTGCTATAAAACAATAATATGTCTACTATTCTTGTATTAACATTTAAATGACATAGAAGGTATGGAAGAACTGGAGCAACTGCACTGATACTCACAGTTATAAGTACAAGGTTGGAAAAGTCATGGGTAGTCTGCATTTAACTTTTAATGGAGCAAACAGCAATGTTCCTTACTTGTTCAGCTGATGCTACACTAGTACCAACGGAGCCTGTTTGTCCTTGAGGAAGCTCCAAGTTCAGGTCCAACCTGTGTCCCAAATACACAGCGCATGTACACATAGCAATAAATACAACAAAGGAGTCACTTTATTGGGAGAAAAGAGAGAAATATTGCAACAGATTTGCTGACAATAAGGACCCATCTTATGACGAAAGGTCAGAAAACAGCTTTTCATCTGAGCTTCAGGGCTCTGAAAAGCTGCTCTAAGAGCTGATAGCTAGCACCAATGGTGACCTCTGCTGGAGAGAAAAGCTATTGGGGGAATCTGTAAGACCCTACAGTATTATTTATTCCCATTTAGAGGGATGTATTAGACAGCAAAGCTGGGTGAGACAGACCGGTATTGACCAGACTGGTGGATCTGCAATCCAGCTAAATGGAGGGCCAGCTCAGAGAATTTAACTGAGGTGGGAGTACTCATGCTGCCGCCTGCTCTTCCTGTCTGAGGCTATACATAGCAGGCCCAGTGGGCAATGACTGGGTGTGCGATTTACTGAGGAGTGCCGGCTGAAAGAGCTGCCTCTCTGCACTACCCACACCGCTTTATACCTCCATACTGAAGGACCCACAGGAGCCTCAGGATAATGGCTGCCAAAAGAACCAGAAGCCTACAGAAACAAGTGACACCCCCTCCACATTTCTCACATTTTAGCTATCTTCAAGCTCAAATTACTGGTCCTCTGGTCTGAGTAAGATGCAAGCTAGACACAGAAGCATTCTGATCAGTGTCTTTATGTTCCTACTTCATGAAGTGAACCATGTTTTAAATGGTAATTTCCAAAAGCTAGCTAGCTTAAGTTCACAGACCAAACTGGAGGCCGGGGACTGGCTGAGAAATGTCAGGGGGAGGACATACATTGCATAACAGTCATATTTTGAATGTGATATTGTTAAACATTTCTAGAATGTCCTTTGAGTTCTTATGGAAATAGGAAAATTTTACAGGGGAAAAAAAACAGAAGTGGCTTACCCAGCTTCATCTGCCATCTCATGCATTAGTGACTCCACTTCACTCTGTGGAAACACATACACAGTCATGACAAAGAATTACTGTATAAAAACCAATGAAGACATAAAGCATAATCAAAGTGAGTATGCCTTCTGTATCCAGATATGCCTTCAAATGAGTGAATTCAGCTACTTTAAACTGCACCCACTGCTGCTACAAGCATTCAATTGCACACACACAGCTTGTATAACCTGCACAGAAAAGCACTACCAGTACAATGGGACACACTGGAGCAGCTGCTCGTGAGCCTAACGTCACCATGCCCAGTGCCATGTGTTGGCTAGAACAGTATGGAGGTCCCCAGTGCTGGGCTGCAGAGCAGAACCACTGTGTTCTCTGAAAAGATGGAGCATTGTCCAAAACCCTTGGCATGAGTTGGAGTAATATTTGTGATCCGGAACAAATCATGAGTACATGACCTCACTATTATTCATCATTAAATGCTATCAAATCCTCACACAAATGTCCCAGGATCTAGTGTAAGCACTTCCAAGAAGAGTGTAGAGACTAATTCCCTATTGATTACCAGGAAATGCTGGATATGTAGGTGTCTACAAACTTTGGTATATGTAAAGGTAACCTGAGTTCAAATAGGTAGAAATCAAAGATGTGGTGGGGTGCAGTACCTGGGGTGTTGTTAGTGTGGTGGTATTGCCCATAGTGTCTTCCATCTGTGCTGTCTGCACGTCCAGTGTTTCAAATTGCTGCTCAAACTTGTCCATCAAAGCCGAGATCTATGCAAGACAGAACAGTCAGCACTCTTGAATTTTACATCTATAGGACAGAACTATAGTACAGAATGGAGTGTTAACGAATGGTCAGTGTGGCTCCAGGTTCTGTTTCAAGCAATCAGGAGCACATCTAATACCACTTGGTCTCAGTCTTCAAACCGTTGATCAGCTTGTTTAATAAACATAGACATTGGTGTAGATACTGTACGTAAATAGTTTGTTTAAAGGCATGGAGGTATTAGGGATTCCAAGCTTTTATAATGTCATTACCTTTTCTAGGTTCATACTCTTCAGTGTAGCATCCATAGACTTAACCACACCTGTCATGGATTTGGTGACCTGAAAAAAATGTCAAATTAAAAATAAAAAAAAATAATAAAATCACTGGCATAAAACATCCCACAGACCAAAACACAGCTCACCACTACCAAGACAAAACAAATCATACACTCATCTTTTTAAAATAAATCTTCAAGCTCACAGGTAGATGTCACTCTCAACAAAGGCATGCATACAGTCCCAGTTGACTGACATAGTTATTTGCATGCTTAAAAGGGGCTCAAAAATTAAAACTTCTCCTGGTACTTCTTCCCCAGTTGTGAAAAAGGACAAGTAAAAATCCAAAAGGTAAGACGGTCACTATGACCAGTTTAAAAAACAGCCTCTATTTTGCCATTACATTATGCTGTTCCTTGGTTGGTTCTGACCTTATTCATTGTAACAGCCGTTTGGACACGGGTAGCAACGGCATCCACTCGAGCACTCATCCGCAGAAAGTTGATGGACTGGTTCTTCTGACGAATTGCATTTTCAGCATGTATTCGTGCAACCTCCATATTGCCTTTCTGGATAGCCTGTAAACCACATCATATTAATAAATTGTCACAGACAGTCAAGTTACAAGCTTCAGAAATAATTTCCCATTGACCACAGCAATATCAGACGTCATCAGTGGTGGAGGAAGTACTGAAGCTTAGTACTTAAGTAAAAGTACAAGTATCCTGCAAAATATGTACTCAAGTA
>JBBPCZ010000034.1:19407082-19417494 GCA_037974445.1 Brycinus macrolepidotus
ACAGTGGCGCTATCGAGATGCACTGACAGAATCGTGACTTCATGAGCATCCTTTAGTGCATTTAGCTTCAGGCTTAACTGGATGACACATGTCCATAAGAGTGCAGAATGATGTAAAGAATGATGCTGAGGGTGAGTGTAGAGTGAAAGTGCTCGGAAGTTGGAGCCAGAGACCTGCCCTCGTCTGAGATGCACAGAGTGAATGAGAGTCAGTGGCGATGTTGAAGTTTTGCACGCGAGTGCGTGCAATCGTTTTCCAACCCAAAAGTGTTGCACAGATCCATATATACGCGACGAGGAGGTTGTGCTTTTGTTTCTATAAGAGGAGGAAGAAATGCGAGTTGAGTCAGGTGGGAAAGCGCATCTGGGTGCATTTTTTTTCCTCCCCAGCTATGACTCACACCGGCTTGTTTGCGGGAGAGAGAGAGAGAGGGGGGTGGG
Organism: Brycinus macrolepidotus; assembly: GCA_037974445.1. NCBI lineage: Eukaryota > Metazoa > Chordata > Actinopteri > Characiformes > Alestidae > Brycinus > Brycinus macrolepidotus. The sequence goes on from JBBPCZ010000034.1 coordinate 19,407,523, forward strand.
GGGGAGAGAGGGGCGGGGGAGGCGAAGGGGTGTAGAAGGAAAACAAAAATCCTGCTGCCGCATCCACCACCAACCAAGTCCACCGTTAGCTATCATTTGGCCGTTTGATGCAAACGCAACATGACAGAGTGCCAAAGATCTCTAGAGGGCAGCTGAGGAACATTTGGGATGGACAGGCATTACAACTTGCTGAGCTGATTCTGGGACCCCCATAGCTCGACATGGCCCTTGGCTGGCTTCACATAATCAATTAGGCAACTGACCCCCCCCCCCCCCAAAACCCTCCCACCTCTAAGCTCCCCCCTTTCATATCCTCACATCTTCTCGTTACCCTCAAGGATTCAATGGAAACGCGGTCCCTTGAAAAAACTTCCCACTGACTTCATTATTGTGTGCTGGAGCAGATTATCGCTTGATTCAGTTGAACAGCTGGAAAACAACCGCCCCCACTGTAGCGAAGAAACAAGGCAACGTGGGCAGGCGAGCCCCCTCCTCTGACATAAATGAAGCAGGTCTTTAAAAATGGATAACCCGCTTTGTTCACGTTTTATAAAGCAACAGAAAAGAAATTCTCTCCATAAAAGAGGCACTGAAAATGCTTACTGTATGATTTAAGTTTAGGTAGCGCAAAAAGACTGCTTCATTGCTGGAGATGAAGTTTAGATTTGCTACAAAGCTGTTGTTCACATCATAAATTTTGCATTTACAAACACACTTAAGAACCACAACTGAAATAGAAATCCAAAAAAGGCAGTAGTTCACTTCAGATCACACTTTTGTCATTTGTTTTATCAAAATGATTAGAGCTACAGAACAGGTTAAAAGCTCAGAAAAGCAATGCAAATCAAAGGAATCTTTAACTGACTAATGAAAGTCGATGAAATTTGCAATCCTACGGGCCAATGGCTTGTAAGGACAGTTGTTTATAGGTGCTTTTAATTATCCTCATTAAACGATGGCATGGGAACCTGGATTTGCTCAGTAGATGCTTGGTTTCATTAAAATGGGGGAACAGATGCTTAGGGCCACCATAACTCAATGATTAACTGTGAAATTATAGTGTCATTTCAAACAGATTATTGTCTTCTGTTATGTATTACTAGCATTCTGGTTATTAAAGTTATTTTTTATTAAGAGTTCATCTTAGTGGCTCTTTTTCCAGTTGATTACTTAATTTAATTTAAATAATTAACACTAAACCTCAGATCCTTTCAGCAAACATTATCCATCCACTTTTTAGTCTTACAACACTCTGAATTATTGTCATGGTTACTAAGGACAGTGTAATCATGTAATCGTGTCATCATGTTATGGTTAGAATGTAAAGATTTTTCATTTAGCCTTGTTGAGAAATACTGAAAAATGATTACGTTTGTCTAAATGCCTATCTATACTCCCACACAGACATCAACACACAGACACACAGACACACAGCCACACACACAGCTTGGACACATGGCATGTGTTTTCCTTCTCTTTTCCACACATTCTGCCATTCATAATTATACATATATTTTTAATTAATGACGCTCAGATGATTAATGCATTCCACTGGCAGTGAGTCATTCAGATTAACCCTGTTAGCTCTGTAAGAAAGGCAATCAATAGCCACAGTCTGGCAGAGGATAATTGATCTAATATGCTGCCTTATTTTTCCATTCATGTACAAGCCACTTCGGGGCTCTTAAGAGATATTATTTGTATGATTTTTTGAGTTTGGTCTTATTTTTAGGCATTGAAACATTGAAAGCACTGGTCTACCGAATTTTATTTATGTCATGAAATTCACAGAGCTTTCTTTTAAGCCAAATGCTGTTGAGGATCCACGCCCAAAGGCTGCTAAACGTGATACAGTCCTTTACCTCACAGAATGAGTCATCTAGCGAAGATACTTTGTGACAGAGTGGGATGCATGTTCTTACCCACTCAGGGAAAGACAAAGCTTTCTATTTTAATAAAAACAACAACAACAACAACAGCAACAACAACAATTACTACAGATAGTGTCGTCCCCCATTAAGTCAAGACCAACAGCATTTGCATTTTTGCTAACTGTTAACAAAACTGTGAAAACGAAGCAGCATAAATTCTCACAACATATGTCCATGTATTCTGTTTGCATTTTACCATACTTTGAGTCATCTTCACCGAGGAAAATAGGGAAGCTGTTGTGTATGATAATTACACCGGCCTTGATTCAAAGCCAAGCTATCAAGGTACTAAATATACAGCCGATGAAGTCAAAGCTTTCATTGTCAAATAGAAGGTCTGGAACTGAACATTCTCTGTTGTGCAAAACAGGTAGAAAAAAACATGGACAAATTTTAGGGGGAAACAGCTGTCATGTGAAATTGGGTAGCATATTGCGCTTTAGGAGAACTGTGTAGCATGCAGTTTTATTTGCACATTAAAAGCCTTTTTCTGCACTCAAGAGCCTCTTAGCAACCGTCTGCTGTGTGTTGTCATCAACTCTTTCTTGTTCCTTCTGTCTCTTCCTCTGTGTTTCTGTCTCAATTTTCCCTATCCCTTATTTCTTTAGGTTCTCCAGCCCTGCAGAACATGACGGAGCCGAAGGACGACCGGCGATTCCATAATCTGACGCAGGAGCAAGTGGAGACTCTGGATCAGGTTCTCACTGAGGTCATTCCCATTCACGGAAGGGGCAACTTCCCCACCCTGGAGATTAAGCCCAAGGACATTATCCATGTCGTGAGAGAAAGGCTGATTTCCAAAAACATTAAGGTGAGGGACGTTCGCCTCAACGGCTCCACAGCAAGTCATGTGTTAGTCAAAGAGAATGGTACCAGCTACAAGGACTTAGACATCATCTTTGGCGTCGAGCTTCCTAAGCAGGAAGACTTCCAAATCATAAAGGAAGTGGTTCTGGGCTGCCTTCTAGACTTTCTGCCACAAGGAGTGAACAAGGACAAAATCACCGCTCTCACTATGAAAGAAGCTTATGTGCAGAAAATGGTCAAAGTCTTCACCGAGCACGACCGATGGAGCCTCATTTCACTCTCCAACAACAGCGGTAAAAATGTGGAGCTTAAGTTTGTCAGCTCTCTGCGGCGGCAGTTTGAATTCAGTGTAGACTCCTTTCAGATCATCCTGGATACTATGTTGGAGTCCTACCTTGAGGCTGAGAGAAGGGAATCTGCACAACACAAGGAGAAGGAACAGGATCCTCCCTTGATTCAGAGTACTAACTCTCAGTCAGATTTATTAAACGAGCAAACCACCTCTGCTAGCACAGAGAGTCAACATGAATCCGATATGGAAAAGTCAGGTGAAAGTAAAGACATGCCCAGTTTGCATGACCGTGTGTGCCACAGTGAAACAGTCGTGGTGGAGGACCAGTACAAGCCTCCAATAGAAGAGACAAGTCTTGAAACAACCCAGAAGGAAGAAAACAAAGAGCTGTGTGAATCTATAACAATGACTGAAGCTGTAGAAGAAATATCAGAGCAGTCTTACACAAGAACTGAAATTACAAAGGAAACAGACAATGATGAAAATAAGCGTGTTTGCAAAGAAGAAATACTCGAAGTTAACTCGAATGGAGATAACACTGACATACAAATGGAAAGTGAACAGGTGGTCACTGTAAAGAGTGAAAACAGTGAAGAGAGTGATACACAGATCTCAGCTACTCACACAAATGTTCTTATGGAGGGTTCTAAGGAGACTGAAAATGTATCAGTAGCAAAGTCAGGTGTATGTCCAAACACTTTAGTGCCCTCCAACATTGAGTCTGCACCTGAAATAGAGCAAATGGAGCATGCAGACACAACATGTGAGCCAATGCAGACAACAGAAAAAACACCTGAGCCTATGGTTTTCACTCAACAATGTACATTCCAGCCTCCTCCTATCAACTTTCTTACACCAACAACAGTAGACTCAAGCAATGAGTACCCTTTACCGCCTCCGGCCAAGAAAACTAGCCGAAGTTCACAAATGGTTGTCCTTAAGCATTCCTCACCAAAACCCCCCAGGAAAATGTCTAGAAAGGTTACGTGTGTCCCACAGTCAGCAGAAAATTCAGTGTCAAAAGACTCAGCAGCTAAACCTTGTCAGCTTGTCAGCCGTTCACTTAAACAATCCGACCCAGAAGAATCAATGCCTATGCAAGTTGAATTGTCAAGTCTCAACACAAACTGCTTCGACTCATTATCCAGTGCCTCACATGAAAAAGACTCTCTGTTTAGAATATTAGACCTAACCACCCCAGCCTTTAGTGTTACCAGCCAGGAGAATGGTAAACACTCAGAGGAGACACTTTCTGTATGTTTGGCCCCAGAGGAAAGTATTCAAATTCAGTTACAGTCTTCAGAACCAGAGACTGGTGAAACTACTGTTCTGAGCTCTTTGCCCAAACCCTTTAGTGTCCCAAAGGGCCAAAACATAAAGATCCAGCCTTGTCTTGAGAAAGTGACAAAAACTCACTCTCAGCCAGTGAAGCCAGTTATTCAGGTCAATTCCCAGCCCATAGTTCAGGTAGATGATAGCCCTGTCCTCAGTTCAAACTTTCCCCCTAAAGAGAAGACTGAGCTTGCTGCCCAAAATGAGTGTGCTCAAGAACATCCCGAGTGTCCAGAAACGGTTACTCAGACAAGAGATTCTTTCTCTAATTCAGTGCCACCTCAATCTACAAATCTTACTATTGACTCAGAGGAGGTAGAAACCACTTGTGAGAGCTTAGAGCTTCCTGTTATTTCAACACAAGTTCTTGAACCCTCCATACCATGTGTGCAGCCTCAGGAACCTACTGTACCATGTACACATGCTCTAGAATCGCCAGTGTTAATGTCAAACCTTTTAGAGCCACCTATATTATTACCACAAGCTCAAGACTCTTCTGTATTATCGCTAGATTTTCCTAACCCAGCAGAAATATCGTCATGTCTTCTAGAACCTCCCATATCTTCATCAGAAAACCAAGGGTATTCTGTATGGCCGTCCACAGTTTTGGAATCTTCCACGTTACCATCAGAGGGATCCGCAGCTTCTGTAGTATCTCTTCAAGCTCTGGAACCACCCAAAGTATTTACGCAGATTGTGGGGCCTTGTGTAGAATCGCCACAAGCTGTACATCCTTCCATGTCATCATCTAATGTCTCTTCCACAACACCGTCTAAAGATCAACAGTCTCCTATCGCACCACAATTAGAGACCCCTATAGAGACTACACAGAGTTCAAATCCATCTGACTCTGAGGCTAAAGAGCCTCTGCGACCTCCCAGAGAGGTACCTTCTGTCACTGTGGTGGCAGAAAGCATGTACGGAGATTTTGAGCAAGCAATGGACCACTTGCGCTACAAGCTAATTGCAACACGCAATCCTGAGGAGATCCGGGGGGGTGGCTTGCTCAAGTACAGCAACCTCCTGGTTCGTGACTTCAAACCTGCCAGTGAGACAGAAATTAAAACATTAGAACGTTACATGTGCTCCCGTTTCTTCATTGACTTTCCGGACGTGAATGAGCAGCAGAGGAAAATTGAGTCTTATCTGCGCAACCACTTCATTGGCGAGGAGAAGAGCAAGTACGATTACTTGATGACACTACGGCGGGTGGTCAATGAGAGCACTGTGTGCCTGATGGGCCATGAGCGACGACAGACTCTCAACATGATTACCATCCTGGCTCTTAAGGTTCTGGGGGAACAGAACATCATCCCCAACACCAACAACGTCACCTGCTACTACCAGCCTGCTCCATATATGGCCGACCACAACTTCAGCAACTACTACATTGCCAATGGACAGTCTCCACTTATTTATCACCCCTATCCTCTACACATACACATGCAAACTGGACTGGTTTAGCATTGGGCATGATTCATACATGGGAGGCCGCCTCTGGGCAGAACCATAACCTCCTTAATCCTTAAAATGGTCTCCACAAATAATAATATCCTCAGCATGAGGGAAAGACACTGCGCTTAATTGAACAAAACCCCAATCTGAGTGCTTTCAACTTAGAAAAAAGGAAATAATGTACGTAAATCAGGGACTGACAGTGGTTTTGGCTGAAATCTAGGAGGCCATATCTGTTCCTGGATTCATAGTCAGCCTTTGCTGGGATCAGCACAGTTTATGATCAGTGGAAATTGAATACACTAAAATGTCAAAGTTCAGGGCTATTGCACTAGCAGAATCTACAGAAAGCTACCAGTAACGAATGAGACTGGCACATTGTAAGGACATTTCCAAAAACATAATAGATAGTAAAAAATGGTGAAAAAGACAAAGGGATTTGTGGAGAAAATGGTCATTAAATACAGTATTTTCTTCAACTTCTGCCATGTAAGTTGTACAAAATGTAAAATATACCTTGAATTTAGGATTTCTAATCTGGCCAGATCTACTACTCTCTTATCATATAGAATATTTTAGCGTCAATTTTTGTGGTATCTTGCTCGTAATACTGTAGAGTCATGAAAGACAGGCATTAAATGTCACTGCAAAAAAACAAAACACAATTAGATAAAGAATGTGTCGATTTTTACGCATATCTTTACACATCTTTACGCATAACTGTGCATGAAAAACAGTTATGGTGTAAGATATCTTTGCATCCAGTGGTCACAAACTTTTATAGTCTGAAATTACAAAAGGAAATGTTTTAAATTACTATATGAAAGCCAAGATCATATTACTGAGAAAAAAAAAAGTTTTGTCCAGTAAACACTTAATGCAAAAACAGTGTTTTACAAGGTATGGGGTTTTAACTGCAAATCTACTGGGGTGTCTGCAGAATTTTATACCATATTATGACATGTGATTATGAAGGAATTATGGATGTATTCAATTTATTCCTGTCATACGTTTTTAGAGACAAGCCTAAGTAGTCTATGACTCATGACTCAGCTCAGTGCTGATACATACCAGCTGCATGATTGATCTCAGATGTAAACCAGAGTGAAATTTATATGAAGTTAAATGTCTGTATCTCTTCCATCCGGCCTTTTATCCTCAGTGGCTGTAAATGTTTTGTTTGTGTGTCCAGAATGTGAATTATGTTTTTGGATCGATGTCAAAAACTGTTGTGCACATAGGCGTCAGAAAACAGCGAAATGTTGTCACCGAAAAAAATGTTACTGCCAAATTTCACCATACGAGGACCTGAGTCATACCGGAATCTAATGAACTTGCAAAAGTACGACTGTGATGGGGGGGGGGGGTGTATTAATGAAGTGTGTAGGTGTCTTTTGTGTGTCTGTGATGCACAAAGTCAACTTTATGGACTGAGTAATACGCAGCTCAGATTTTATTTACTTTCTGCTGCATATTCAGCCTCAAAGGAAACCAAGGCATGGTGTTACACAGCCCGACGGCCTGAAGGGAACATTGGGTTTCTCTCACGGATGCAAGTGTGGAAATGTCTACTCATCAGGATTGCTCGAGGTGATAATATATACTATTTTTTTTTTTTACGTTAACAGAAACACATCTATTTTTCCAAGATAACGTTATAGTATAGTACAACCACACACACACACACACACACACACACACATACATGCAAACACACAGATACAAATGACAGTTATATACATATAAGATACAAAATCTGAACCTGTTGTTGAAATAAACCTTTAGAGATAGTATATAAACTTATGTCACTGTTCATAAGTTGTGGAGTTCCTTTTTCTTGTGAGGTCTTAGCTTTGAACTTGTGAAGTATACCCTAGCTTTACTGTATTACAACTTCAAGTCCCTTCTGATGTCCTGCCCTTGACGTTTTTGTCTACTCTCAAAATTTGGCCTTACTGCCAAAACCTTTAGTAACACTGTGCTTAGATATAGGTTTAGATTGGTTCGAATTGTTTACCTAAGCAAGACGTGAAACCATACACCAATCATGGAACCCTAAAACACAGTTTATATGACCAAAGATGGGTTTTGTAGGAAAACTTAAGTGCCTCAATGATGGTCATTAGTGTGTGAACTACTACACAAATACAAAAAGAAAGACAGGGAAAAGTGACAGACAAAGGGAGAGAAAAGGAAAAGGCGAGAGAGCAAGCGAGAGAGAGAGGGAGAGATAGAGAGAGAGAAGGAGGAGGAACCTCTGGAATGAAGCTGTGGCTTTTCCTCATTATTTCAGGTGTGTTTTTTTTCCTTGCCCTCCTCTAGTGCTGGTCGTGTTGATGTCGGTTCTGTAGTTCTTCTTGTAATATGGCTTGTTTATGCACCTTTAATAAAAAAAGTATATAGATCTACTTAACCACTCTGTCCTGTTTGACTTCTTTATCTCCTGCACACTTAAAAAGGTTTTGAGTTCTTTCAGTCTTTAAAAATTAAAGACTGAAAAACATGAGCCACAAAGTGTTCATTGTGTGATGCCACAGAAGAAACATTTTTGGTTCTCTAAATTACCTTTGAACGAATAGTTCTTTAAAGAAACATTTTTTTTGCAATGTTATAATGTGAGGTTTAAAAAATTTCAACATGATGTAAAAGTTCTAAACAGAATTCTTAAATTAGTAAAGACCTTTTAACAGTATTTAAAGGTTCTTTGAAGTTTTTAAAAGGTTCTTCACATGCAAAAATATCTTTATTAAACATGGTTATTCTCTGGCATCATTCAAAGGACAACTTTTAAAAAAAAAAAAACGCAGCGGTGTGTATGAATACTAGACTATCTCTTCAAGAGCTGAATGAAAATCCATTCTAATGCACAGATATTATGTTTTAAGATTCATGATACAGGTTTAGGTTCAAGGAACAATCACTTCAGTGTGGCATTTTCACATTAATTTTCAGACCCATAGACTGAAAATGAAGCAGAAGACAATTTGAACAAATTTTCAGTTTTTAAGCCAAATATGATGATGATTGAATGATTTGGGCCTCTAAAGAAGCAAACAATACCTACTATACTAATTGTGAGGAGTGCTGCAGTCTACTGAGCACTCAACTGTAGAGTTATTCTCTATCCTATGTGATTGGTAGAGTCCTCCAGTAGAGGGAGCACTTTTAAGAGCAAGTGATGAGTACAAACCTGGCTGTAATTGTGAAGCAATTTTGCCATCAGCCTGCACTCACTGTCCACTTTATTACAAACTACATTGTACCCCTGCCTCCTACTTAAACTCACTGGTCCCTTTAGGAGTTCCGACTCCACTTTACAGGTTTGCACTTAAAGACTACAGCCCACTTATTTCTCAGTTTATTAGCACTCTAATAATCATTTATTAGTTTCTAACCACAGGACCACTGTTAACCGGACGTTATTTGGGTGGTGGGTCATTCTAAACGTAGTAGTGACACTGATATGGTAGAGTGTATCAGGCATAGCAGTGCTGCTGGTGTCCCTGAAAGCAGGAAAATGATGGTAAACTGGTACGCTGTATAGACAAACAGAGTATCCTCAGCCCAGAAATTAAAGGGCACAAACATTTACAAAAGTAAAGACTTCCCAGAAGCGGTTCAACTGAAGAGGAAAGGGTTGCTGCCCAAGTCAAAAGCTGCTCGAAAAAAGAGATAAGGTCAGCCTGAAGTATGAAAAGTTGGTTATCATGCCCAGGGGTGGACAGATGTAACCACAGGCTTAAAGCATTTAAAGGCAAAGGTTTTCTTCTAAAAGGATTGCATTTTATTTTTAGTCACTGACTTTGTTCATGTGTTCAGATAAGAAAACTACATCTATGTTATGTAGTTCACCAAAAAAGGGATTAGTATTAGCTTATTGAAATACATGCAGCTTCAGAAATAATAATACCAGGATTTGCTTCTCAAATAATAGTCATGTTTTAGCACTGGATACTACTTTTAAGGGTTCTAAGCTCGCAGTAGGAAGATATTTTATACACAGAAGAGACAGGGACCGATACGGTGGTGGAGATGCATTCTGCATTCAGGAACACATTTCAGTGGCGCTACAGAGATATCACTTTTCATAACCACTTGCACTAATAATCTGTTGTTTTATTATATCTGTTATAGTTTTAGTTATAGTTGTTTGTT
>JBBPCZ010000034.1:19425447-19439400 GCA_037974445.1 Brycinus macrolepidotus
TATCGTTCAACATTCTGTGAGTGAGAGTGTGTGCGTGTGCGTGTGTGTGTGTGCATGTGTGCTTGCGTGTGTGTGTGTGTGTGTGTGTGTGTGTGTGTGCGCGTGTGTTTGTGTGCGTGCTTGTGTGGGATGAAAGCGTCAGCTCAAGCATGTGGTGTAACATGGATGGTGTCAGAGCCTCACAAATCACAGAACCTTGACAAGGTTTGTCCATAGCAGGTTGCCATGGAGATGCAATGTCAAGCAAACAGGAGAAAAAAGAACACACAACTGCTCTTTCTCTCTCTTTCTTTCACACACACTCAAACACACACACACACACACTGTTCAAAAATGAGTGTGAAATATAAGATCAAATAGAGAGACAGACACTACAAGTAAGGACTTGAAGAAATGGGGTAAAAGAAGAGAGAGACAAATAGGCAGAGACAGAATGATAGAAGGAGAAAGAGAGAGAGAGAGAGAGAGAGAAAACAAGGCAGAGATAGAAATGAGAAGAGCTCCAGTTAGATGATGCAAGGTAATTATTAGACCTTTCCCCCTTTTCCAAGGTCTCATGGGAATCACTCCCTGGGCCCTGTGCGTGTGACGGAAGCACTGACGTCAGCCAGCTGAAAAGCACCACAGAGATTTTATCCATTTTCTTAATGGCCTTATATCCTCCTGATACCACTTATTCCTCCATACATGCATGCACAACACACACAGACACACACATACACACATTACCATACAAGAATGTACTTGGTCCTCACAAATATAGTGCTGAGATAACATAAGATAAACCTTTATTAGTCCCACAAGTGGGAAACTTGCATTGTCACAGCAGAAAGTGGACAGAACAAAGGTAAGAGCAGCGAAAATGAAAAAAAAAACAATAGAATAGAATAAAAACTACACCAACCGTACAGTATAAAATGTACACTATACAATCTAGAAATATAAAAACAAGCAAGCTACAAGCGAGCACACACATACACACACACACACACACACACACACACACACACACACAATATATGGTCAAGTAAAGAAATATAACAAACTAAGGACAAAGATGGAGCGCCTAGAGATTCCCACACCTAGCAATTCAACTACACACACACACACACACACACACACATTACTATACTCGTGAGAGCATTGTATAAAGTAACACAAGTATGCACATATATTCTCAAATATTCATGCAGACACACACACACACACACACACACACACACATGCACTAGCTCACTCACTCCAATAGGCCTACTCACGCTCCCGCAGAAACGATATTGGCTCCACACACTTTGTGAGCTCGCTAGTGCAGTGTGACGCACTGCTGTGTTGGCTGACTAAAATGCGTCGCTTGCCAATGTGGAGCAACAAGAGCTCATGGCCATGTCATGCTAATACAGATATTTGCAGCAAGATTCTATTAAATAATGGCAGGGGCCTGGGAAATCTGGGAAAACATGGTATTTTAGGTTAATTATACAAGCCTGGGCTATTTGCTTTGGCTGATGATGCTACTTTACACACCATACACAAGGTCGTAATAGTTCAGCATGCTATTAACCTAGCAGGGGGACATCAGATGGGGAGCATGATCGATTTTTGTGGGGAAAACAGAGGCACAAGCATTTTGCTTTAGAATGCCTTCTACTATCAGGACCTTGTTTATGCAGGATCTAATTTTTTTTTTTTTTTTTTTTTTTTACCAAAATGGAAATATACCACTTTTTTTTGACAGTGTATCTACAGTGTTGTGCAAAAGTCAGAGACCACCCTTAATTTACAGTTTTATGCAAATATATAAAACGGTCATATAACATACTTTGTTGACTTTTGGAAAAATAGTAGATACAAGCTCTGAAGCAAATAAGGTTTAAAAATAATTGCATTTTCTGCCAGTGTTAATGCAAAGACACTTTATATTCCATTAAAATAGTTTTCTATATATTAAAATAGTAATTGTGGCATTGGTAAAAGTTTAAATATCTTTTCAAGTCTCAGAACTTAAATCACTTATTAGGCTTGTTAGAACTGGTTAGGTAGATCCAGATCCAACCAAAATTGGCTCCTCTGAGCCGGCGGCTGAGAATTTGAAAATGAAATTTCATGTCTACAAAGCAGGGAAAGGCTATAAAAATATTTCCTCTGTCTAAAATGTCATTTAAATGGCCGTTAAGGGAAACTGTGGAAGTTAAGGCAAGCTCTGGAAGACCAAGAAAACTATAAGATATAATTGCACGGTATGCATGATATGCATGGAAGAGTTATTAGAAGGAAAAGTTACCCACAATTTCCTCATCAAAATCAAAAGTATGCAAAACACTATCTATTCCAGATATTCCAGAGAAAACAAGTGCCGCAGAATAACAAGGTAAAATTTGAACTTTTCGACTACAGTCATCAAAGGTGAACATTTCTATTAAAAGAACACCTTGACAACTTTCAGCCAAACGCAAGTTTAATGGTGGATCTGTCATGCTCTGTGGCTGTGTGGCAGCCAGTGGCGGAGAAAACATTGCTTGGGTAGATAGAAAAATTGATTCCACTAAATACCACCAAATTCTGGAAGTGAATGTGTCACAGTCAGTGAAGAAACTGAAGCTGAAAAAAGTTTGGCTTCTACAACAGAACAAAACATAAAATACAAAATACATAAAATCCATTATTAACTACTTCAAGAAACAAAAGCTTTTGGAAGTGGAAGACTCTCACAGCCCCTTTATAGTCACGCGTGAACACACCACTGCACAGCACACAGTGTGAACAATGTGAATTTTTTTCTCTGCATTTAACCCATTCACCAAGTGAAGCGGTGGGCCACCATCAAAGCGGCACAGTGTGTGGGGACGGTACCTTGCTCAAGGGTATCTCAGTGGTGCCATTGGCAGTCCTGGAATTCGAAACCCCGGCCTTCTGATCACAAGGGCAACTCCCTAACCACCACACCACCATTCTGCCTGGAAGAGAGAGTGGACATAGAGAACAAGAGAACAAGAACAGAAAGAATCCTAGCGAGCTACAAAAAGTATTTGCCAAAGGGCATGTTACTAAGTACTGTACCAAATATAATGTACCAAACCTTTACATACAACTGTATTTAATTTCCAGTCAAAATAATGACTAAGTACTTGTCACTAACCCACTTACATAATTAAGGGGAGGGTCAAAGAAAAATTCCTGGTCCACTGTGGACCTGATAGAAAACCAAAACTGATAAAAAGTACTTAAAGCTTTTATCTTTGACAGACCAAGATCCACTTGCTTCAGATCTGGGAAAAAAAAAACACTGGTGTTTCTGTTCATTCTTCCACTGTAACAACTCTTTGCTCTTGGTCTCAAAGGATGTGTAGCTGTCAAAAATCCATAACTGAGTAAAGGAAATAGAGAAAAAAGAAAAAAACATATATCCAGAAAATGACCATTGAATGTGGACGTGGATGTGGATGTGGACTAAGCTTTATTAGACTGAGCAGTTACAAATGCACAAAATGTGTACAAAATTTACTATAAGGAATGGGTTATTTTGTCATTGGAAATTAAACAGTGAAGAGTTGTCTCGGTCTTCTGCACAGTTGGTATGGTTGCTTTATTAAAACATGAGGTCTACCTTTATAGCTTACCTAATAATTCGACTAGATAGGTGTACAATTTCAAACTGTAGGCCATCTGTTGACATACATAATTTATGATCCACCCTCTATTACTTTCATCATTTGTCAGTTTTTAAACACAGAACTGCTTTTTACCAGTTATTATTTGGGTGGCGGTTCACTCTCAGCACAGCAGTGACACAGTGTGTTAGTGTGTGTGGCACTGTTAGTGTTAGGGCTTAATACTATTACAACAACAACAACAACAACAATAATAATAATAATAATAGTAATAATAATAATAGTTACATTTTTTAAATTATTATTATTATTATTAGTAGTAGTAGTAGTAAATCCTAGCCAGGTAGGATGAGGGTCCTTTCTGTGTGGAGTAAGCAAGTTCTGCCTGTCTGGGTTTTTGCCTGGGCTGTTTCTCTGCCTTTCACCCTGTGACCACTGGGATAGGCTCCAGCACCCCCATGACCCTGATTAAGGATAAGTGGCTCAGATTATTAATAATAATAATAAGAAGAAGAAGAAGAAGAAGAAGAAGAAGAGGAAGAACAGAATTATATAGTAAAAATATTCAGCCAAAAGTTGTTCTGGGGTCAGAAACTGATCCCTAACACAAACTCTGTATGACAGATCTATAACAGATCTCTGTACAGCACACCAGAAAAGTGGGTGTTTTAGGCGTCCAGTTACAGGTACAGTGGCCACTGAGTTGTACAGTGGTTTCATTCAGTCAATAAAGGAGAGCAAATTCTAGTAAATATCCATGATGAGTTCACATTTACTTTATCTAGGCCTTTTTCCCAGTGCTGCAGAGTTAATCAAGGTTTAAAACAATTTAGTGAGGCAAAGCTGAATACTATATTTAGCTCTTTTTAGTAACACCCTAAATGAAGAACATCTGTCGGAAAGATGTTTGAGCTGGTGAATACGAAATGCATATTAAAATGTTTATCATCATAACCGGAATATGCAGGCTGAATATAAAAGCTTCATCAATATGCTCTTAAAATAGGCCAAGCTTATTAAATTGCCAGATCAGGTGTTGCGGATGTGAGGCAATTATGTAAACTGATTTTCTATCCGCAACTTCAGAAACAACTCTCGAGCATCCACACATTAGCTGGATTGGTTTCTAAAATGCTGTCACTCTGAGTCATTACTTGATTGCTGACATCCTTGAATCATTTTTTTTTTCTCCTTCTTAATCTTTCCTTTTGTCTTTCGGTCTTTTTCTCCCTGACCCTTAACCTGTACTGCTCCTCTCATCCTCCTTCTGTCTTCACCTATGTTCTGCAGCTTGTGGGGGCTCCAGATTAAAACTAATTGCTGACGTACTCTCCCGTCTCTCTGGGTTTTTCCAGAACAAAGGACGTCCACTGAAGACACTTTGTGAATGTAATAACAATTTGCCTATTAATTCTGGTTTAATATCGTCACGGCTATGTCTTGCATCCCACACCCCCAGTCAGCCTGCTCCCTATCCCCGTTTTCTATCTCATTTTAGTTTACCCCACTCATCTGATTGTCAACACCTGTTCTGCATTTCTCTCTCCCTATAAATACCCAGTCTGACCTGGAATCTAATCATGCCTACTGGCTAGCGTGGCATGTTGTTTGTATGAATGTCCTCTTAAACAGAGTAGACCGAAGTAGTATGTCTGGCAGTCCCTCTTCAGCATCAAAGACACTGACCAGGTTGATTCAAATGGCTGAAACTGCTGTGTCGCGGGCTTCCCTATACCACAGTGGACTTCAGAGAGGCTTCTGGAATTGTTTCTGTTTAACTGTTTAGCTAAAGCAGCGCTGTATCCACTGCTTTGTTCTGGGACCGTTTCTGTTCGGTTGTTGATCAGACGCTACGCTGTGCTTGGCGTCTTTGTTTGCATTTCTCGCCAGGACTCCTAAAATAAAGTTTCACGAGTACCTCCTTATTCAAGTCATTTTTTCCAGCACTGCCGTTGCCACCCAGAAAATGTGCTGCTTTCCTTAATGGCTTTTTATGCATGTTTGTCATGTGTGCACCAATTTGCTTTTTACAGAATTGCTTATACACAAAGCTGCCTTTGAATTTCAAGGTTTTTCATTCACTCTTGAAAGGCCCTGTCTGCATCACAAAAACTCATCACTCGCAACTGTGTTTTCTGGTTAGCTCACACAAGATGGTCAGAGATGGTTTAACATGTGCACGTCTTAGTCATGCAGATTCACTGACTGTTGAATGTAGATCCTAGAGAAGCAGATGCTAACCATTTCAACAGCTAAAGATGTCAACAACTGACAGAAGTTGAAAAGGCCATAAATACTTTTGCCAAACAATGGCATAAGGACAAGTGTCAGTGAATATTGAATCACGTGAGCCAATTTGTTTACATCTGTGAGCATTAAGGGCAACATTTCAGTAAGATGAAGTGTGGGGTTACAATGGTGTTTTCAGTCTGCAATTTAAAGATCTAGCAACAGGATCTCATGCCAGTTCCACACAAATGTGAACACATTTAAAAAGGCTAAATGTTTGCCCCAGTTTTTAACATGCACATTAGCGTTTTTCCATTGCATTCAAAACATTTTCCAACCACACTGTGATGCCAAAAACACTGAGCATATGCACTCTACATGAGCCAAGCAGTTTTTGTGGTTCAGTGCTGAAGGCCAAAACAGAGAAATACCAGTTTTTGAATGCATTTGTATTGGTGTGAAGAAGGCCTTATGTCCTAAATTACATGGCCAAAGTAAATGAAAACCCCTTAAACTTATAAGTTTTGGCTGTTTGATACCTTTTGCCAACAAGTACATAAAATCAAGAATAGAATCAAAGACAAACACTGGAAGCAGAACTGGGCTGACTTTTAACATCAAATTGTAATAGGACACCACCATCCTAATTTAAGTAAGCCCAAATTTCTTCCTTAGAGCTAGAGCTGTCCTAGTCAGCTGTTAACAAGTCCTTTAAAGTGGAAATATCTAGGAGCAACTGCAGTTCAGCTGCAATGTAGTAGGCCACAAAAGCTTGCAGGGTGGGACTGACATGTGATTGCTGCAGTGCTTAGTGCATAAAAAATAGCAGCAACAATCTCTACTGAGTTCAAAAATGCCCTAGTAGCAACTCCAGCACAAAAAAACTGTTTGTCAGAAGCTTCCTGGATAAGGTTTCTAGGGTAACCACAGCAGTCAAGCAGCTGTACGCAATTCTACGTCACAGGTGGAAGTTTGTAAAGCACACTGGACTGGACTGGAATGGTGGATGAATCAGTCTGGGGGATGAATCTAAGTTTGGCACATGACAAAAGAATCTGCCCAAACATATAAAGAAACTATAAAGTGCTGCTTTTCATGGTTTAGAGTTCCAATTAAGGAACATTTTAATGCGGCATCATATAATGACATTCTTTAGAATTCTGTGCTGCCATTTATACTGTGGTAACCGTGTGTGGAAGTCTCACTGAACAAAAAGAGGCCCAAGAACAAATGGTTTGCTGGGCTTGGAGTGGAAGACCTTGGCTGGCCTGAACAGAGTTTTGACCTCAACTCAATAAATCCCACAAAACACCTGTAAATGTAAAGTAAAGTGTCCATTTGTCATACATGAACACACGTCTGGGGAGCAGTGTGTGGGGACGGTACCTTGCTCAAGGGTACCTCAGTGGTGCAATCCTGGGATTCGAACCTGTGACCTTCCGTTTACAGATGCAGATCTCTAACCACCAGGCCACCAGCTGCCCCCCCAAAAAAAATCAGGGGAGAACGCAAATGCAGTACCCCACTACTTGAAATTATGCAGTTGAGATTCCCACATTTGGGGAGTTTGCAGGGGTCAGCACAACCGGAGTGCCTGAGCCTCACCCTAGGTGAACCAGCTTCCTGATCATGGTATCTCCCCTGCCGGGTACGAATTCACCTTTAGGGTGAATTGGAATGCAGACTCATTGCCCAACTTTAGAACTTAGTCTGAATAATGATTCAAGAGAATGCAAGCGAATGCACTAATTTTACAGAATTTGGTGAAAAGTCATCTGAGACGAGTGGAGGTTGTTATAGAACATATCGATGCCCATTGTTCAGAAATAAGATGTTCATCATATGGATGAGATGTCCAAACAATGTATAATGTGAATGTGAATCCAGGGATTCCAAGGATTATTCCTTAATAGCTCAAATATAAAAGGTGATAGGTGATGATTTATTTGCTTTTTGCTTTAGTTACAATTTCATATATCAACATTTATGCAACCAAATAAAATGAGTGGATGCTATTATAGTCTTTCTGGTTCCTCAGCGTGTGTACAGGGCAGAGTTAACACCTTGTCACACGCTGATGGGCCCTGATGTCTCCTGCTGAGGTGGACCAGTAGAAAGGAAGGGCAGTAGGCAGCGTGATGACAAGCAAAGTTGCTGCATGCAGCCTCTCTGGGCCTTTCTCCTAAAAATGTCGGGTGGTCTGCCATATCATTTAGTCTCACAGGGCTAAGCAACAGCGTGAAAGGTCAATGGGAAATGGGAGCTTTTGTAGAAGAGATTGCTCACAGAAGCTGAACGTGGGCAGGTTGATTTGTTTAAAAGAATAAAAGTACAGTAGTACTGTAGAAATGCTAATAATAGAAGTACTATTAATACAATACAATGATAAACTAAAATGAATCATAATTTAGTTAGGGCTACAGTTTTGGTAGGTGCAAGTAATAATAATATGAGTAATTGCAATAATAGTAAATTAGTAATAATTTTAACCTATAATGACAGTTTCTCTACTCTCTAACATAAAATGCTGATAAATATTATACTGGAACACTGCAGACAATACACTTATATACCTATCTTTATATACCCTTATATTTTAGAAATCAGAAGTATATACAACACTACATATACAAAAGGAACTGAAGAATGTATTGTCAAGTAATTCTCCATTTTGAAAATGTGGGTATATTTTACTGTTGGTCCATTCAAGAAATGACAAATCCACTGATTTCATCTGTGAAGTACAGGGATCACTTACAATAACAACTACAATATGCACTGTATGTGGGACTAATAAAGCTTTATCTTATCTTATTTGTTGATGGGAAAATACACTCATTACTTTAATCATTTATTTTTTTAGAAAATGCTTTGCCACTCTGTTCACAATGAGGGATTTGTTGTTCACAAATCCCTCATTGTGGCTTTTACTTTCCATTTCACACACAAAGTGAACCGTATCTGTCGCTTTTTTCACTACTCCTACAGCACCTGGCATGCTAAACTGTTCTCTTGCCTCAAGATGACTCAACTCTTCCTGACGCTTTCACAGCTTAAACAAGGTGCCGAAATAAAAAGCCATTTAACAACGACCAAGCCAAGAAAGCAATTAACAGCTGAGAATAACCACCACATCACTATCGCTAATGTATTCTAAATGCTCATTCAGGACCTCTACCCCCCTTGTTGATGTTAATGTAGATTTGCCTCTTTTTTCACCCCTTAAGTCTGTTTTTTCAATGCAGATAGGAGGGAGGGCTGAGGAAATGAGGTTTTAATAAATGCGACCGTACGCCTTACTGCCCATATGCATAACTTAATTGTAACCTATAGGAAGAAAGAAGCCATGGTCTCATTTACAATTCAGCAAAGTCATTTCATTGAAATGAAGATGAAAATGAACTTGTTCGGTTACATAAAATCAAATGATGTAACCAGTGTTTGCCTCCAGTCATAAAGTATGGTGGTGGTAAAAATACTTTGGCCAAGCTAAAAACCCTTTTCAAAAGTCAGACGTGGTTGCTACTAATGGGCTTACTTGCTTATGGACCCTTGACTGGTTTTTTTATTCAAGCTCTCTCCTATTCACTATCTGCTTGACTTATTTTCAGCATGCTCCACCTTGGCGCTGGAACTAAAAAGAGTATCATGGCACCATTAAACACTTTGTTGTACGCAGGCCATATGCGTCTCAAGTGCTTTGCTCCTCCTCTGAGGCCTCCTCTCATTCGCAGATAGCTCCTGGCAATTTGTTTAATATCAGATTCCTCAGATTCATCCAACGTTATGCTCTCATTCAGCTGGCAGTGAAAGACGACAGAAAATACATTCTGGTTTTCCCTTTATCTCCAAGACACAGCAGTGGTACATGCTCCATTGGGCTAAACAGTGAAGATAGGGAAACATGATTCACTGTAAGAATACAGGAATTGGGCAACACCAGGAGAGGTTCAAAAAAAGGTTGCTGTTATCTGGAGACACTTAGAACAAAAAAACACTTTTCTTAAACAATACAGTACGACTAAGTACTAAATTACATTTAGGTTAGTTCTGCCTTAATATGCAATGATTTCCATCATCATTAAAGCAGTCATAGACCAAGAAAGAAATGACTCATCCCTTTTTCCAGTAAGCAAAAATCAAGACTTGTGTTTTGGACTTAGTTGCAGTTATTGTGGCTGGGATAAGCACTGAATATACCAATCAAATATTTCACTCTTGGCAATAACAACCTCCTCCAACATTCACAGTCGAGAACAGGTATAGCAGCAGGTGCAAATGAGAGTTTTTTTGGGGGAGGTAGAAGAAATATGACAGCTCCCTCACTGAATCCCACACTGCTGCCATTGCGGCAAGAACTACAGGCTCCCCGAGCAGCAAATGAAAGACTGCGGCTCTCTTTATGGGATAATGAGCTTGTTAGACTGGCTTTAGAGACCAACGTTTTTGCAGACTTACTGTCATCTCTCCTCCATCAGTGTAATGTGCTTACTCCAGAAGAGGAGCAAAGCAGCCATTCAGCTTCCCTGCCCATTAACAACAATATAAAACACTACATGGGCCTGTGCCATTTCGAGCCAAATGGCCCAGACAGTCATTAGGATAAGTGCCACATATACAATCTAGCCTAAGCGGTGTTTCTCTCACGCTTCTCCCAGAAAAAAAAAGGAAAATGGATTTTTTAGGGTTCTTCATCAAAATAATAATAAAAAAAAAAATCCCTGTGGTGGTGTCACAAATGGTCACTTTTTCCAATGACTTTTCTTGTGCATTTTTTTATTCTGATTTAACATCAGAATTAAAGATGAAGTGGAGGAACATTAAAGGAACATGCATCAATTTTGAAAAAATACTCACCAAAAGTGCCAGAAATGGTCATTGTTTACTGGGTGCCACAAAAGTCTTTGGGCTTTGTGTACAGCCTTACATTTCTCTCTGCTATGAACACACCGTAGGACAAAACTGTCTGTCTGCAGCCTCTTTCAGAGGTAGAGACGATATTAAACATATCATTTTAAACATCCATGGAACCTCTGCAGATGACTGATGTTACTCTTTAGCTGGACAAACATTTACAATAAAGCTGTTTAAAAATAATACAAATGATTTGGAATGGTAATCATTAACCTTAATGGATACACACAGGCCACACAGAACGGTAAGGGAAACAATATCTAATCTTAAATCATTTTAAGTGCGAAAAGCAAAAGTGAGAGCAGTGTTTATGCGTGATGAAAGGGTTTTATGTTCAATGTTATAATTTTTAATTATCAAAACTGTGCCACAAGCAAGGGTTATGTGATAGTATATACCACATAATAGCCATTAAAATTGAGAGTCATCTAAATTCTAAAGTTGATAGAACAAATCTGCAATGTAACTGCATTAGAGAAAAGGTAGCGGAATGGAAAAATAAAACCAAAGTTAAAGCTGACTAAAACACAGAGTACAGATTAACTTTGTAAAGATTACTGAGTAAAGCAAAGATTCATGAAAAATTGACAAAACACCATTACTTTCTATTATCAAGTATGTCATACACAGAGAAAGAGACAAACTAATCAAGGCAGTTCACCAGAGGATGCTCTTCCTCAGACTGCTACAGAAGATGAACATCTCCTTGAGGGTCTTCACGCAGTTCTACAAAGCCACCATAGAGAGTGTCCTCACTTCCTCTGTAACTATGCGGTACCCACATCCTCTGCCCACACCAAACACTGGCTGGAACGCATCATGCGAACAGTCACCCGACGCACAGGCCAGAAACAGAGTGGGTTCGCAGGATACTGGTGGACTCATCACATCCTGCTCATCTGTTCTGCTCCATCAAGACCAGCACCACCAGACACCCACATTTTTCCCCAAAGTTCAGCGTTCTGCCCAACAACTCACCCTAGCTCCCACCCCGCCTTATCCCTGGACCGCCCCCATGCCCCCACCCCCCAAAAGTATATGCACTTCTCATACACATTGCAACCAACTATTCTTGTAGCATGCATTATCACTTAACTTGTGCATTCTCATTTATAGTCATTTCATTATATTACTTTATTCTAATGTCTTCCTCTCTTCTATCAAACATTTGATATAATATACTCAGTTTGCTCAGTTTACTTGGTTTGCTCCCTCTGTTCTGATCATCACCATTGCTGTGCACACAATAAATAACACACCCTGACCATTCTCACATAATCTTGCATGCTTTGCTAAACCATTGCAAAAAAACATTTCCATTTTGTGACGGGTTTCTGGCTTCAGCAAGTTTTATAAATAAATATAAAGCACTTTTTAAAACTGCACCTTTTTTTTTTTTTTTCCACAGATGACCTCTTTTATTGCCTAGGCAGTAAATTCTGCATGATAAACCCCTAGCCAGTATTTTTTTCTTCTTCTTCTGTTTAGCATCTGGCCTTTAAACTTAATCTTGCAGTGTTGCTTTCATAAGTATTCAAGTAATGTCTCCTGCTAATTGTACTGTGCCTGTAAGGAATGCTTTTTGCGCCAGCATGACTGATTCACGGTCAAAGCACAGATTTGGTTATCACTGTTTCAGCCTATCAGCAGTCTTGATGCGTTTTCTTTCACATGGCCAAAACTTTGAAATTTCCAAAAAGCTTATTAACACAATAGAGTGGCGATAGTTAGCATAGCTGACAGCCCCATAGTTAGCATTAAACTAGCTGTGATAAAGCTGTTATGGCAAATTCATGCCAGTGCTAAAAAAATATTAATATTAATACATATGTTGCTTATAAATTGCTGGCATTTTCTTGCCTTTTATATTTAATCTCTAATTCAAGTGAATGTGTGCTATTAGCTAACTCTCAAGAAACTAACGACTGCAGTATTAAATGCTGATTCAAAGGCCAAGCTTCATGCATATAAAAATGTACAGCATATAAAAATTGAATCATGTTGGACAGTCCCTTTCTTAGACTGCTGTCTCTAAAATTACAGAGGAGCAGTTTAAGAAAGGTACTGTCCAAAATTATTACATGCATTGTTACATGCATAACTGAGCCAAATGCGGCATCTACGTATGTATTTTTATGATATGTGCAACTGTTAACTTGCTAGCTTAGCTAACACTAGCACCAGAACTACAGGCAGGACCAGTGCTAGCTCAGCTGGCAGGCTAATATTGTACCAAAAAATTTAATTCCAGCAAAGTTAACTAAGCTAAGTTGCTCCACTATGACGTTTATCAGTTATTGTTGTTAGACTGGTGTTTTACATTTAAAATATCTTGAGGGATGAACTGAAAATCTCATTATACAGCCTACTGAGCACATTCTCACTCCCACCTCTGCTTCATTTTTGTTCAAGGGTATTCCAAAAATGACAGACGCATTAAATGAACATGTGCAGATTGCTTATAGGCTGAAATGGTAACAACTTAATCTTTACTCCTTTGAATGAACATACAGTGCAGCAAATGTCTGCGTGTTCTACATTTGTTTAATTTAAATACTCTCACAAATACACTCAAAGCATACATTTATTTTCTTTAACTTAATCCTTACTAGGGTCACGGGTACCTGGAGCCAGTCCCGGGGTCTACGGGTGTGAGGCAGGGACTCATCCTGGGCGGGGCGCCAGCCCACCGCAGGGCACACATACACACACCATTCACTCACACACCTACAGTCAACTTAGAATCCCCAATTCACCTGACGTGCATGTCTTTGGACTGTGTGAGAAACCGGAGACCCCGGAGGAAACTCACGGCACCACGAGGAGAACATGCAAACTCCACGCACACAAGGCCAGGACTCAAACCCCCAAGCCTGGAGGTGTGAGGCAACAGTGCTACCCACTGTGCCACCGTGGCGCTGACACTCAAAGCATTAAATACACATAAAAATGGGATAAAATTCAACTTCAAGCCTTCATATAGAAATTTAAATTGATATCTGGTACAACAATTTAAATGTACAAAATGCAAATCTTAGTCCACACTGATTGCTTTTTCTGTTACAGACTGCTAGGAGGTTCTTCATTCTTGATCTAGGCTTGAGATTGGTTCAATAATTCATCAAAACGTTTACGTTTACGTTTACGTTTACGGCATTTAGCAGATGCTCTTATCCAGAGCGACGTACATCAGTGCTTTAGT
>JBBPCZ010000034.1:19440808-19464975 GCA_037974445.1 Brycinus macrolepidotus
TTGAAGCTCTAAGAGAACGAGAAGTGACACGCTGCTTGATCAGTGCAGATAAGTAAGGAGGTGCAAGTCCATTCTTGGCCTTGCACATGTACACAAAAAAATGAATGGGTGTGCAACATGACAATATTTATGGTTATTGCATTACGCTTTTCAGAGCATGTCATGGATATGGACAGTGGTCAAAAACATTGATCAAACGCATATTTCATTAACACAAATGCATACTTAGGCTTGGTTTATTTAATTTAGTGCAGTGCAGTGTGTAAAATACTGGCTCAAAATAATCATATTCACGGATTTTTAAATTGTGGCACTTCTGGTCATTTTTTGTTTGTTAGAAATGAAACAGTCAGAAACAGCATTTACAGAAAAACTGCCGAATAAAAACTGAAATTTACTGTGCACTTTTTTTCTAGTTTTCACAGCTATCAAAGATTAGACAGCGTACATATTACTTGGCGAAAGGTTCATAGTAGTAACTTTAAAATAAATCTTAAGACTAATAACTGAGCCTGTAGTTTAACAGACTGCTGAGACTGCAACTACTAATTATTTATATGACAATTAATCCATTGAACATTATAAAATCAATTGACTCATCACACCTTTATGCTTTCTTGCTTTGTCCCAGTCAGAGCGACACTATTACTCAAAGTCTTTTTTTGTGGTGCAATGAATCAATGAAATCAGTGAAGTCTAGTGCTTCCTCTAGTGCATTGCATTGCATGACCAGAATGACCCCATGCATTATTTAACATTATAGCTGATGTGTTGAATTAATTTACACAATGGCTTGTTGATTAATTGATGCCCTGTCCTGGCTATAACCTATGATAGTTGCCATGGCAGACTTAATGGCACTATTGAGAGGAAATTGTGGCCCTGGCTTCAACTACTTAAGCTTCTTCCCACCATAAGTGGCCTCAGGACTGCTCTTGGAACTGTTTGTGCCCCTAGACATTACTCACTCCGAGGCACGGCTGACCCTGGACTGGCCACTGAGGGCAGAGGACCACACTGGAACTTGAAGCACCAGCATGTGTCTGTGCACCTCTGTCTCACAGTGTTTCGTGAGGACAGGCTGTCGTTGCCACGCGGCGGCTGCCGAAGATGACACACGCAGGGGCTACCAGGGGGGACTGTGTTTGTACTGATTGACGTCACTCACGCCCACCTCTTTCCATCTCTCGTCTGCGTGGCGGAAAGAATAGATCCCCACCTGTGATGAATGTAGTGAGACTCCCTCCCCCATCCTTCTCCACACCCCCTCCTCCTGAAAATAGACGAGAATGCAGCGCAACAAATGGACAAATGTGATGAAAGAACTCCTGTTTTAAAAAAGAAGCCATTGCCTATCATCATCAGCAACTTGACCCTTGCCTCTCCCGTGAGAAATTTCTATGAATGGGCTGTTTAGACTCATTGTGAGCTTCTGATTTGATCTGCTACTGCTGTGATATTTTTATACTTTAATATTCCTGCTTTTTTCTGATAGAGGGAGCACTAAATGTGTGACCCAGAGCTGTCACACAGATGTGAAAACACACATAGCAGGTGATACATCCCCGTAAAATTATTTGCGCACACCCGCGACTGAATTTACTCACTTATAAGCATGCACCCACGTACACACGCAGCAGGTGGTCGTCACCATGCTGATAAGAGAACGGAGGCCTGTGATCAGCTGCTTTGTGACAACATAAGCAATTAAATGCTCCTCCCAAAGGTCAGTCTCATTCCTTACAGACTCCAACACCTGAGCCAGTGGCTGGGGCTGCCACCACAACAAATCAGCCTATTTATCATCTCTGCCATGAGCGGGAAATGTCATGTCAAACCATGTCTGGGATTACTGCTTCGGTTCCTAAATTAATAAAAAGAGACAACCATTCTTTCGTCATAAAAGGGTGCAAGATGACTATTGAACAATGGTTGGTTTAGAGTTTTGCGGTAACCTTTTATGTTGCTTTCCAGATCGAGACTGATTTGATATCAAGGGTGACTGCTGAGATGTACACACTTGAATAAAGCTAACTTAATAAAGCTAAATAATCCAGAGATACAGACACTACAGTTCCATCAAAGGTAAGAGTATTATTTAACAATTTTTACTGGAGTTGGGCACCTCTACGTTATACAACCAAGAACTAGTGGAATCAGGGTGTTCCTGAAGCTCTAAAGACTTCACTGGCAAGATTGTTGAGCCCACAGCATTGATAGCGTGTATAGATCTCACACACACTACAGAAACTTCAAAAATGTCAATGAACTGCTCTAGCTAAAATGACATGCCACTTACTTGGGGCAGGTGCATTGACCCAACTTGTCATCATGTGTTATCATGTTCATCACAGAGAGACGGCATCTTTGTGGCCTGATTCACCTATGAAACGACAAGAGTTTCAGCAAGAATGCTGGGTCGCAGTGTGTTGCGATGCTGCAATCACTAGGGCTTCATCTCAACCAAAAGAGTGCATTTAGCTCTCTTGGAAGTCATGATAGCAGTCACGAATGCTGTTTCTGAAAAAATCCATTTGAAAGTTGGCTGTAAGAGAGGCGCAGTGCCTGCAGAGTCAAGGGTAAAGCACACAGTGGTCTTCGGAGGTAATGGTGCCTTGAGCCATTAAGAGAACTGCGAATTAGACAGTGGGAGTCCATGGACGAACTACGACGTCAAGCAAGGCAGCGCTAGTGTGGATGGTGATGTCCAGTCATCCAGCTGAGCGGTAGAAATCTCAGCGCTGCAGGACATTTGCAGCAAACTGGATCAACCATCAGTGATGGTGTGTGAGATTTCCATTTCCAACAAAAAATTGCAATCTGTACTAGTTGTTGCACGACTATTCCTTTTAACTAGTCGACTAGTTGACTAGTCATCACAAATGAAAAAAAAAAATCAAAGAAAATAATTTTAATCTGCAGTTTAGATGTGCATTGCAAAAATACAACCAAAAGCATTTTTGCAATGCAGTTTAGAAGTGCATTGCAAAAATGCTTTTGGTTGTATACATATAATTGTACACACATGCACTCACACGTATATATAAGGAATTATGTTTGTATTTAAACTTGTTGAGTTCTGCAGTGCTACTCACACTGTATTATTACATTCTGGCTGGAAACAACTAGGTTAAATTCTTGAAATGCCCAACAGAAAAAAACCTATCCAATCAGATTCAGCTAAGCAAGCTCTCCCACTGGTTAAGCCTTCAAGCGCTTAGATTACCACCAATATAATTAGGAAGTGACATCAACCAATCACATTTTAATTTTCAATTTATGGGAACAGTTCAACATTCTAGCCCTTCCTGAAATCCCAGACATGTCACTGATTGTGAACAAGAATGCCAGCAAATCACTGGGTTTCTGTCAGACAGTAAACGGTTTACTGAATTAATCACTCTAGAAATCCTACATATGTTAACATGTCTATTACAAACTTCAGATAAAACATGGAACTTCTTTGACGGTTCAGATGCCCTTGTTTCAAAAACAGCCAAAAAATATTTTTGACAAGTGTTCTTGCCATTAGCTTTGTACCAAAATAATACTAGAATCTCGTAGCAGTGCTAGCAAAAATGTACCATGCCGTTTTATTCACCATGTATTAATATTTATGGCCTCAAATGAAGTCCTAGCCCTAGTAGTAACCATTTGCAAATAAATATACATCGATACAGTGCACACATTATTGTGACGTTAAGACAAACTAATGTGAATTTTGAATAGCATTTTAGTTTCCTTTCTTTGTGGTGAGCTTTCAGGGCTGAGAGAACCACCTTTGTTCACGAGGGCCCTCAATAGATTGTGTTGCATGACCTAGGTGTAGAGAGGATGGTGGTTCAGCTCAAAATGATGCCTAAAGTGTCAACAGGGATGTCGTCAGAGTTTATATTGAACTGGAGTTTTTAAGCTTTATATTCACTAGAGGCATGTCCACTGTGCTGGTGAGAGCTATATCTTTGACTTATGTTTCAGCAGCCCATCTGTAACACCTGAGGCAGGACAATTCATCACACAAGGTTGCAATGGAGGCATAGCAACACACCGACATCTAGGCTAATCCACCTACACGGGATTGCCGCAGGCAGAGGAGCATAAAGCTTTAATTTGAGAGGGATCCAGTAGTGCTTTCTGGCAGTGTCTGGTCCCGAAGCACAGAAGGCATAAGTCTTGGCCAGCATGAGGCTCTGGCGAGGCCCCAGTACTGCAGAAATGGACAGCGAGAAACAAAGGCATGACCAGTGATTTTAAAGTCATTTTAAAGAATCTGTGAAAAATCTAAGCATTCCATTAATTGATGACACCTTTATATTTTGATTATGAACATCTGTATGGCAAACTAAGTATAGAAGAAGCAAACAGCATTCAGATTTAATATGAATTTACATATTATGGTTTATGTAGAAAGTCACAGATGCATCTCGGCATAAAATTAATTATGTTTGCAAAATGTAGTGCATTTGCTACAGATTTGTTTGCTGGAACATATTACTGGAATGGAGTGATGGCATGTGTTCAAGCAGGGTGCAATTAAAGTCTCAGAAGCGAAGCGAATAACTAGCAATCTGTTGAAATTGGAAGAGAAATTCATGGTGTTGTACCCTCTGCTGTTTACAATGGAGAAGTATGATTCTTAGCACTAAGCTCATTTTGCCAGTACATGTCATTAACTGTGTATTGTTTGAATGAAGACCACCATTTAACAACACCATACATCAGTATCTTTATAGGAGAGAAGGCAAAAACATACTTTACTTCTAATGTAAGTGAATGTAAAGAGGTTTTATTCCAAGGAATTTTCCTTTTTTGTTTGTTTTTTTGCTGTATTTAAATTATGTAAAAAATAAACATGTAAAAAAATGGAGATACATGGAAAGAGACAAAATACATATTTGTGTATATCGCATAATGTCGCTGCTCAATTTTTATAACTGCACAAAAGTTTGCTATTACAGTACTGAATCAAAGCATGTGGATCAAAATTTGCAGTGCCTATTATTGCAGGCCCTCAGATTTTATCTCTCAGTTAATACTGTCCTAATTCTCAACCATATCACTGATGACAATAGACACGGTGGCTTCATATATGATGGTATATACAGTATATATGGGCTCAAATTGTGATTGCCAGCATGTCTCAATGGAGTCTCTCTGAGAACTTCAAAGCACTCTGTCTTTTTACACTGATTAAGAAGATTTTCTATGAAATCTAAGCTTAGGCAGCTGCGGATGGCCTTTTAGTTGGCTCTTATTTGTTAATTAGCCCTGGGGCCTGGTTTGATCATGATTATGTCCATTAAACCAATAGGATGATTAATAGATACATGGTGCGTTCATCAAAGGACATGCACTTTGGAGATGTTGAGGAGCTCATAACAATTGCTTTTGGGATCAATCTTCTGCAAATGATACCTACTTTGGAAGTAGATTAAAGGCTTCTAATAGCTGCAAGAAGGGACTTCCATTGAAGGAGCAATAATTTTTCATGCAAGATCTTTTTTCCAAGACCTCCTAAAGATTTTCAGATGCACATCTTTTCCTTCTTTGACTCTTTATCACTGATCTGATTACATGCCTGCTTTCGAGGACTTTAACACCAGAGGACTTTTTGCTCCCAGCGGTAGTCATCAGTGCATACCTCAGTGTTTTCTTTGATCAAGCACACCTGATTTGATCTCAGATAGGTCATTAGCCACCTCTTTGAGAGCTTAATCGAGTGTGACTGAAGATGAAAGTGTTGAAGATGGAAAACGCCTAAGCTGTCCTGTGCGACCCTCCAGGACTGGAAGAGAAAGGTGCTGGTGGGGGCAGTCTCGAAAAATAACTGAGATTAGATGAAGGGAGTTTACTGCATTCTGTCAAAGATATTTCAACAAACCAGCCATATTCCTCTGTTCTGCTAAAAGGGCATCAAGAGGGATGAATTTGCAATTACTAACATGGCAATGCTGCCCCCTACAGACAAGCTTTGGGAATAACAGGTCTTCAAATTTCCACAGAATGGTAAAACCTTGCCACAAAATGTTCAGACAGCTGAAGTGACATTTGAATGCACATTTTGAGTGATTCGTCACTGAGATACTCCTGGCTTTTAAAAATCACCTGCCAATTTCAGTCATGCAGCAACTGGACCAGTCTGGTCCATCAAAGCATATAATCTCTTGATGGGTTGTAAACAAACAGAGCTAAATAGAAATGTGCAGTGATTGAGCAGGCCTCTTTCTGTGACTCACTCTTTTGTGCGTGCCAGAAGCCAGAGAGTGCAGGTAGGGCCAGCAGTGATTCACACATCCGACAGTGGGGACATGTGACTCATGATTCTACAGCCCAACAGGAAGATAACAGCCAATTACACAACAGATAGCTCCAGCTGAACCAATCACGTCAGCAGGGGAAGCAGCCACAGCCATGTGTATGTAAAAACCATTCATACTTCTGTCGCCTGTGATAAGTCCTTGATGTCTCTGCATGTACATGAAGAACCTGAAACTCCAGATTGTCTGCAGATCTAATGCTCTGCAGACTGACTGACACAGCTCTAAAGGCAGATCTAATGGTATTCTTCAATATGCCATCTTCTTCCAAAGTTATATGCCATATTATATTGAAACTCAAAGTGAATTCCTTTTTATCTAAAAAAAAAAAAATACCCATATAATTCAAAGAATTCACACTGAGCCACTGTGGCTGTTTTTTCCTCCCTGGCTTTGAAACGCGGTGGCATACCTGTATGAAATTGTGTACTTTTCATAATAGCCCTCGGCTCGATCCATCATTTTAATACTGACTATATATAGTTGGCACGTGTCAGTAGTCAAAAGGCACAGCTGCAGATAGCACTTCACAGAACACAGAGTCAGAGATTGTATCGATAGAACTGACCGGTCCTTTGACAGTACTGAAACATCTGCCATGCTTTGCATACCTCAAACAATGCACACAGCAAAATGTCATTCAAATTTGTGGACTGGCCAACAAGGAATGTTTTCAACAAATATAACCCCGCTTGGTGTACTACAGCATGGGTTGATGATGTGCCTTCAGGCGGCACATGGTGGCTCTGTAACGTGTTTTGAGGTGGGAGGATTGAGATGGGTGCTGCGTGTGGCCTTTCATGTCTGAAAAACTGAGGGGTTAATGGGCCTCCTCCAGAGACTGGAGTCATTGAAAGCCACTATACAGATTAAGGTCGTTTGATTTCCTCATTAAGCACAGCGGTATTAACAGAGCTGGTCAATAACCCTAGGCACCTTTATCCTCAAGCATGTCCACAGAACGGAAGATCCACAATGGACCTGACAACAAGCAGATATACAGAAATTTAGGAATAAACATGCCTGGTCTATGTGAATAAATGAAGCTGCATTCATAGAGGTACCAGGACAGGACAGCAAAGCAGGACTTGTGATAGCAAAAGGGAAAAATGAATTATATTGCATCCAGTGTCATCTCTTCCCCCAGATGATTAACTGTACATATATTCCCCACTGTATCTGAGTTTGGTGCAGCTGTGCCTGTATCAGTGTGGACGTGAATCCAGTGAATGAGGTCTAAGTGGGTCATTTTGCTCATGCCCCAATTGCTTAATTTTTTTGTGCTGTGGGTTCTGAGCTGGAAGTTTTTGGAAGAATGACCCTTGGTCACCGATTCTGCTTCCACTCAACCACCTCATGGGCACTGGACCAGCCTGGTTTTGTGTGGAAGTGGGGGGAGATGCAGCAGGCATGGGGGGTGCTCATTTAATAGCATCGTTCTTAAATGTTATCCAAAACTCATAACAAAGTAAACAGTAGCATATTAACCATTATAATGGTTATATACTTAGTAACACACAGCTTGACATTCAAAAATGAGAAAGACTAGCACTATGTATTCAACTTATCTGAACTAATCTTACCTAAAACTGCCTTGCAATTTCTAGCTACCTTCTTAGATAATGTTAGCAAGACGTAAAAATTTGCCACAAACTGCAAAATATAGAAACTGCTTATGCTCACAATTGCTATCACTTGTATCCTTCTGAGTTTTAACATCATAGACACTCAGGGGCTTGTTCCTTTGACACACAGAATCAGAAAGACACACATCTTAAGTGGACATTGCACCATACTGGCATGAATCTGGATATACGGCTTGAATCATTGTCCTGCTGGAATATCCAGTCATGACCCAGTTTTTGTTTTTTGGTCAGAGGCAGCCAGATTCTTGTTTAAAATTTCATGCTACTTCATGAGTATATTATCCCATGGGTCCTAGCAAGGTTTTTATGCCAATCCCACTTAGTCTGTTAACAAAAGCTCTATTTTTGTTTCATCTGACCATAGAACCTGGGTCCAATCACAATTACAGTAACATCTAGCAAACATTGTCACTGTGGTTAGACGAAAGAAAGGCCTTTTTTCTGACACGCCTTTCAAATTGTTGGAATGGACATGGCATCTAATTGTAATATACCCCAACCCTATGTAAAATAAACCTATGTCCTCTTCCAGGAATGTTCATTTCAGGTCTGGTTTCTTAATCATTGCCCAGTGAATTGTTGATGGGCATTAAAGATGTGTAGTTATTTTTTATAAGCAGTGCTGCCTTTATAAGTGTGAAGTTTTGTCACCATTCTGTCATACGTGATCACACCACAGCTCACAGCGTGAACAGCACGAAATTCTTCCTCTGCATTTAACACATTCACCCAGTGAAGCAGCAGCCAGCCAGGAACACAGCGCCCGGGGAGCAGTGTGTGGGGATGGTACCTTGCTCAAGGGTACCTCAGAGGTGCCACAAGCAGTCTTGGGATTCGAACCCACGACTTTCTGATCGCAGAGCGAACGCCCTAACCTAGGCCACCAGCTGCCCCATGAAGATCTACACTTTTTTTCATCACTTCATTACCCTGTCCTGTAATATTCCCCAAGTTAATGAATTACTAGAGGAAACTACCCTCTTGTTACATCTAGTTCATAATCATTTCTAATAACAATAAGAACAGGGTGTGGGTTTGATGAAACTTTTCATTTTCTACATTTACTTCACCTAAAGGTTAGACTTCTCTCATATTTTTAGTTCACATGATGAAAATAATGCTATTGAATAACTGAAAGAAATGAAACCATTTTCACAAAGCTTATATTGCCCACTCATATAGCTGTAACAAAATGCACTGCTTTGTAATTGACTGACATTTTGGCAAATAAGACAAATGTGATGTCATAACATTTTTTGCCCACACACACACACAAAAAAAAAGTTAATCTTATTTTTTTCAGTCTGTTTAAGTCTAGTTAATGTTAGTTTTTGATTTCGTATTTTCCTTGATATTTTCATTCATATAAAAAGCAGAGTGAGCAAAAGCATATAATAAAAGTGGTGTGCAGGTGCTCTGTGCTGTATTATTCGGGCGTCTACGTCCACACCCAAAAACAATTACAAGTCACAAACCCGTATTTATCTACCAGCCTGATGTAAACTGAACCTAGTGGTTGGCCACAACTCAGGTGTAGATTTATGTAGCAAAGAACATGAAAATCATTGATATTTTAACTTGATTTTAAATCAATGATATTTGAACCACAACCTTATGTTTTCCTTGTTGATCAGATAGTGTTGTGGTGCAGGAGAGCAATGTAATCTGTGCTCAGACATCTGTTCAGGCATCTGTCTGCTCACCTTTGAGACTACAAATCACATTGCTCTGCTCTCCACTTGGCCCTTGACCTTTGCACCTCCTCCCACCTGTCTGAGGCCATGCACCTTTTCACTGGGTGACCATTCTGCCTACACAGGGTGGGTAATTGAATATGCTGTTACGCCATTCAGCTGTGAATGCACAGCTAAAATATCCATAGAAAAGCACTCTAATGCCCAATGCCAAGTCTTGGCTAGAGGTGATGGACTGACTGCCCTCCTCCCACAGTTAGGGTTACAAGGCCTCAGTGAATTAAAGGAGTACTACAGTATTTTTCAAATTGATCTCGATATGTCGCATCCGTATCACATAATTTACAAGGATTTCAAGTTGCACACAGTCACTCAAAATTCAGAGACTCAAATATTCACTATGTGGACAAAAGTATTGGGACGCCTGACCATTACACCGACAGGGACTTTAATGACATTGCATTCAAATACATAGACTTTAATATGGAGTTGGTCCCCACTTTGCATCTATAACAGCTTCTACTCTTCTTAGAAGGCTTTCCACAAGATTTTGGAGTGTTTCAGTGGGAAATTTGTGTCCATTCATTCTGTAGAACATTTATGAGGTCAGGCACTGATGTTGGATGAGAAGGCCTGAGCCAGACTGAGCCAGTTCAAACAAATATGTTTACAAACAAAGAATTTATGTTCAACAAAATGTTTTGCATAAGCCCTTATTGACAGAATTCAGCAATTGTTCAAGAGCTCCTATGTGTTTTGAGTTAACAAAATTCCTATTCTTTTCTAAGAAGGCATAACCACACTGCACATTCTGAGTTTGGCTATAAGTCTTAGTAGGCATCGTCAAGCTTTGGCTGCAGAAGTGGCTTATCAGACCTGCTGAAACTTCACAACCATGCGTAAACATTAAAATACAACCTACACCTGCTGAGATTTGGGTTTCAAAATTCTATTTCAAAAATGACACGCTAATCGCCAGTGATAAACTCTCTAGAAACTGACGTTTGTAGACTTTTATCCACCTGCCAGACAACCTCATTTCAGCTCTGATAACTGCACCAAGTGAAGTTGACAAAAGGTCATCAACCAATTCTCATCCCAAAATCAACATGAAAGCCACGTATGGTAGCAATTTGTTTTCCAATCACACCTGTTTAGAATATCAATTTCCTTAATTTCACAACACCAGTTCTTTGTCAACTAATGTCAGATAAACTAAACAATGTTTGGCTTGGAGGACTCTTGAGCAACTTCATCTCCTTGTCAGGTCGAATCTCAACTGAGCAGAAGTCAGTATTTGTGACAAAACCAGGCTTTTTGCTCAGAGGGTCAGTTGCCTGGCGTAGGTTTTCTTTTTTGCTGGTTATAAAGAAACGAGTCAGAGCAGGGATGAGGTCATGCATTTTACGCACATAATGTCACACTTGCGCTGCCCAGTGACAGGCAAGCTAACCGCTATCAGGAGCAGAACGGCCCTATCAAAGAGCACATTATACTAGGACAATGGGCCGAGACGTAGCCATACCCAGGAAATTATGTTTGTCAGGAAGGTGCATATACCCCCGGCTGATCTCAACCTTTCAGTTTCTACCCGATAACATTTTTCACAAGCGAGTTCTCAGTTTCCCTTTCATACTGATGCCAGATCAGCCTTCCTATCCAAAACAGCCAAACTGGTCTCAGCTCAGCAAGAGAAGGTCAATGTCTATTCATTTCAAATGATTTCACTAACAAACATCAGAAATTATCAGGTCCTTCAAAAGTGTAGTGAGAACATATATAATTACACTCACAGTGAGTTTTACCCTGTGTACTTATCGTAGAGAGGCCAAAATGTTGGTAAACATGAAATCCAATCTGCCCCTTTTAATTCACAAACATGCTCATATAAAGCACAATTCATCACACCATATCATTCAAAAGCCTTTTTTTTTTCCTGTCATCTTTGATCAAAGTATGAATGATTAAATAGACATGAGCACCAAAAAGCAATGTGAGGAAAATTCTGTGGTTTTCTTTATTAAGAGACATCCAGAACATTAGATAGGGTACATGGACACCTGCACACGTCAATAAAGGTTAGAATTTCATCCTAAAAAATGTCATTGTTTAGAAAATCTTATAACAGCATAGCCTTGGATGAGCTGCTCTTGATTTTTTATTTTTTCAATTTAAACAAAATATTTTTTTTTCATTTTTTGCATTTTTTAAACTTTTTTTTTTTAACTGCAGGGTACGTTGAAATAAAGATAGCCCATGTAACTCTGCCCAGGAATGTTTTCAGATGTTTTTCTTGGTATTCCTCTGTCTTATGAACAATACATTGAAATGGAAAAAAAAATCTAGTACAAGAAACAAAAGGAAGGAGACTCACTGCACATACGTAAGGTAAAAAAAAAAAAAAAAAAAAAATCACTCATTATATGGTAATATAGTTCAGATAGAGGGAGGGAAGGGCGAGTAGAAAACAGGACAACACTCAGATTGTAGCAGGTATGCTCTTACTAGACCAAACAACCTATCGACACTCATGAAATGCCATTTTAAAAAAAAAGATCATTTTTTTAGTATGTTCATCTTGCAGACATTTGATATGACCACTGCACGTCTGCAAGGTGCTCCGCGTTTAGCTTTAAGTTTGTGCTAAAAATCTGTACTGATACTTATAAAATCATTGATAAAAATATTCCTCTGTTAACAATATGCCTGGAAGAGAGGGGCAATAACATGAGACCAGGAGCATTTTGGGAGAAAAAGAGAAAAGGGGGCCAGGGGGACAGGAAGAGAAGGCTGATGGGAGGCAGTGGTGCTACTCAGATTTTGCTTCCTCCTTGGTTTCGTCAGGAGTCTCCTCGACCTGAGGAAAGAGGAGAAACACACTCCATCATATGTCTGCATGCATGCACTTTAACAGTCTCAGTTCACAATGCCTATGATAACAGTTTATCCCATTATGCAAAGTTCTGGAGACAAGTCTGATTTACTTGTCTCCAGAACTTGTCTATATGGTGATATACAGTACATCATATGTCTCTCAAGGAACCTCAAGACCTATCATGAAATATTAGAGTGTACATCTGATATTTACACAGTAACAGCATAATAATAACACTGGAGATCAGTTCACTGACAAGTTTACTACCAGCTGTATGTCTGAATGCAAAAACAAAGCAGATTTTTATGCTGGCTGGAGGATTTTTAGGCAACAGCCTCCAATGAGCCTCCTCACCTGCAAACTTCTTGATATATGTGCGTTTTTATCAGTAGTTATCCATCAGAGTTAACAGAGGACCCCTGCAAAATTGTGTGTTCACCTGGTGGTAATATACTCAATTCAGCTCACAATAACTTAGTAACTAGTGGATGAGCTGAACCAGGTATGTAACAATAGGATAAAATATGTAGTGACCACCTAAGCCTGGATCTCACAAAAACTGGCTGGCATAGCCAATACTGACATACTGATATATATATATATACACACATACACATACACATACCGCATTGGTTTTGGCTTCTCCATTTTCTGAGTGATTCTCTTCATTGGCCTCTGGCTCTGTGGACTCCTTGGCCTTTGCCTTGCTCTTTTTGTCCTCTTTCTTGTCTTTTACCGCTTTGTCTTTCTGTCAGGGGCATTCACAAAACAGGACAACAGTAGTATATTCTAAGGATTCAGTTACAGACATCATAAAATTGATAATACATACTGATCTTACAAACCTGAAGCAATGATTCAACATTCAGTATTTCTCTAGACATAAGAATAACAATAAGGGTATAGGAACATACCTAAAGTAATGTGTCTTGAATTTCAACGATGTTTAAGACCTAATTTGAGTCCCTAAACGCTCAGGGCCCATATTTGGACCCACACTATGCTTCCTCAGCCTCATTACATAACTTGTCTGTTAGTTTCACAGTGGCTAACAGTTAACTGAATAATACGTCTTAAGACTAATAACTAAATAATATGCATATGGTTTAATTGAAGGAGTTTAAGCTTGTATTGTTATTTAGCCTGATTAAATAATCCAAATAGTACCACAGACTAGGGTTGTTGGAACAATATATTATAGATATAAAATGGAGTGCCATAGCTGAGCAGCCTGGACACTTATGCCATTTTGTGCAAAAAGTGTGAACATACAAGCAAAGTTCTGATGAATTTGTGAACCTTTTTTACTGTCTTAACAGACAAGTACTGCACATGTAATTACCCCAGTATTTACTAACCATGAAGGCTTATAATATTTACTACAGTGATTTTTTTTACCACTTGTTAATCAAAGGCCTGTTCTAACTATACAGTGATTCCTAATTGGAGCTTTTTATGGGGAAGACACTGAGCATACAGTTGTAATAATGATATGTGGGCTGTCTTGTTATATTTACCTTTGCTGTCTTTTTTGGTTTGGGTTCAGGCTTGGGAGGAGCCGGTCGCTGCGAATAAGACAAAAAGTTAACTATAAAATTATCTACTGAAAATGTAATAATGCATGCAAACCACTCTAAAGTAAAGAGAAAACAAACATGGATGGAAGAGTTATGATATGTTATGAATAAAAAAAGCTAGTTTTGTCATGTAAAGAAATGTAAACGACAACATGTGCGTGCACACACTATTATAACCAAACTACTTACTGCAGATAACCGTGCAGATCTCCTCTGAGGCTGCAAAGAGAGAATATGTCAGGTCTTCATAGAAAACAAAATCTTGAAAAACTTAACAAATATCCTTAAAAAGCCAGAAAGTTAATTTACATAGAAAAAAGTTGAATGCAAGTAAATCAGTTCAAAATAAATAAATAAAAGAATAAATACCTCCTCCTTGGCGTCACCCTCAGCTCCCTGTTGTTGGAAGATTCATAAGTCAGTCAAAGTCATTATAAGGAACTTCACTGTTTTTATCCAATATTATAATGCAAGAAGTTCTTTTAATGATTCAAACTGGGAGAGATCAGAGAAGTCTGAATCCAGCAGTGGTCTCAAACTGGTTCCAGTGCTGTATTTGAGTTGGGTTCAGTGCACAATGGAAGTGTGACATCTCTAACACCCCTTATTAACCCCCCTACACCCCCCCCCCCAATCTGGACAACCAACCCTTGCAGAAATTCAAATAAAAAAAATCAGGGAGGGAGATGTGAAAGAGGGGGAGGGGCCGACTTAAACAACCGCAGCGCCATCTGCTGTAAACTGGGCGCCACTGCAGCCATCTGGCAGCACGAACAAAGAGAAAAAACGACAAATATATCTTTTTGACGCAATGAGAGTACATCATGATACGATCAATGGAAAATACATTCCCTAAGTCATTTTTTCGAGTACGAATGACCCCTCTCTGAGCGCTTACGACGATAAAAACGGCGTTTGTTCCAGGTCATCTTCACAGTGACTAGTTGGGGAGCTGCAAAGCATGGCTGCTTGAGGCTCACCAGCATGGAGACCAGAGCTAAATTTCAGACTCCACCGACCAAGACTGCTTAGAGAGACAGAGTACATGTGCACTTTTGGGGTGGGAAAAAAATAATAATGCAAATGAAAGTCGTCTGAAGCGCAACGTAATCCCAAATTTGACGAAAATAATTAAAGAGGATGAAAAAAATTAGGAAACAAACCAAAAAAAATCCGTGTACAATAAACAGCGAGCTATCAATGGCTAACTGCTTCTCTGATTTCACAGTGGAACTATCTGCACAAACAGGGGTTTACATACCTTTCTTTTGGGCATGCTGGATTCCTGAAAAAGGGGGGTTTTCTTTGCAAAATACTACTTAAAAAGCGAGAGTTTGACTTGACGACTACACAGCATATACGTGACCGTCTCCTTATCCTAAATACAGTAGTAAACACACAGGAGCATTAAAGCTAGTGGCTGAATGGGGGGAGGGGTGCGGCTAAGACGTGATTGACGTCT
This sequence comes from Brycinus macrolepidotus, assembly GCA_037974445.1. Classification (NCBI taxonomy): domain Eukaryota; kingdom Metazoa; phylum Chordata; class Actinopteri; order Characiformes; family Alestidae; genus Brycinus; species Brycinus macrolepidotus. The sequence goes on from JBBPCZ010000034.1 coordinate 19,456,380, forward strand.
CGCTCGGCCAATCAGAGCGCAGAACTGGGAGCTGCGAATGAAGAAGAATCACCAAGCCGGTGTTTCTCGTACGCGCCAAATGCTTGTCGAGCTGAACAGGGGTTAAAAAAGTCACAACAACAGTTAAAATACGTGTGTTTTTTCGGTTTTAGGGCTCGAAATGGGGAGATTACATTTCTTCACAATGTATTTTACATTGAAGACGCATTTAAAGGCACGCGGCGTGGATATAAAGGCCATATAGTATCAAGTCTTCAAGGTTTATGTCGTGCTTTATATTCAACCCAGGTCCAAAATGGCGCCCTCCTTGCCCGGTGCATTCTTGCCGGTCTTTCCCTTTTTTGCCAAATTCTCAGCAAAAAAAAATAAGCCTCCATTGTGCCCTGAGCCGGGAAGGCGCCTGTAGGTGGCATCATTCGCTCTCCTTAACAAGCAAAAGCTCCGGGAAGCCATTAGAGCAGTTTTAGAGAATACACTACATGGACAAAAGTATTGGGACGCCTGACCATTACACCAACAATGACTTTAATGACATTGCATTCAAATGCATACACTTTAATATGGAGTTGGCAGCTAAAACAGCTTCCACTCTTCTTGAAAGGATTTCCACAAGATTTTGGAGTGCTTCTGTGGGCATTTGTACCCATTCATTCTGTGGAGCATTTATGAGGTCAGGCACTTATGTTGGACGAGAAGGCCTTGCTCGCAATCTCCATTTCAGTTCATCCCAAAGGTGTTGGATGGGGTTGAGGTCACGGCTCTGTGCGGGCCAGTCAAGTTCTTCTTCACCAAACTCATCCAGCCATGTCTTTATGGAGCTTGCTTTGTGCACTGGGGCATAGTCCTGCTGAAATAGAAAAGGTTCTTCCCCAAACTGTGTCCACAAGTTCGAAGCATGGCATTGTCCAAAATGTCTTAGTATGCTGAAGCATTAAGATTGTCCTTCACTAGAGGTAAGGGGGCCAGCTGAATTCAATAATTAAGAGGTGTCAACATTCTTTTGTCCATATGTGCGTTTTAGGCAGAAACAGATGTGCTGATTCCTCTCAGGAGTCTGAAAAAAAGAACAGAGATTAGTGTGTTGTTATTTTAATGCATTTTATAACATAAAATGAGGAAGATATTGCTCAAAGTAAATGAAACAAACATCTATTAAACATTCGTTGGGCTGTGGTTGGCTTCCTAAGGAAAAAATCACTGAAAATAAAACTCACGAGAGCAACATAGTGTCATTTCAACTGCATGAATGAGCTCATACTGTAGACTATTGCAAGCAGTCAGTTCTTGGATATGTCAGATAGAGGAGCACTGGCTTTCCATATAATTTGTTTATTTACCCTGGTTAATTGTGAATGCATAGTGTACGACAGGTTAGGCTTGAATGAGGTGCCTAGATCCAAATTTGTGCATTATTTTTGCACCATTATAGTGCAGTTATCGGATAGAGGAGGGGTAATGTGGAGAAAGGGGGCGGGGAAGTTGTGAAGTCCATCAAGAGACTGGGAGGACTGAGCAATCTGCACAGACTTGCAGACTTCTGAGGCTGCGAGGCCACTAGCCTGCCAGTTTAACCAGGGGAAAGTGCTCAATCCATCTCTCTCTCTCTGTCATTTCACCAGCTTGCCGTGGATTTTTTAAACCTTTCCTCTGTCTCGCAAGGGTTTGGAGAACATGGTGATCAAAGTTTACATCGCGTCGTCGTCTGGATCCACCTCGGTAAGAGCACCGACGAACGGCTTACACATAAAACCGTGTGATGCTAATGATTGATGGAGGAACTTTGATCTTTTTTAGCAATTTCAGCAGGGTTTTTAATCCAGGCTGCAGGTCAGAATGCTGCGTGGAGCTGCATGAACAAGCTGCTTTGCTTTTTGATGAACTAGCACAGGATGTCGCCGGGAGGTTATTCTCACATTCCTCTCCGTGTAAGAATAAAGGCTTCAGTAGAGAGAAAAGCAGACCAGGATGCTCTATCCAGAAGGGTTTCCATCTCGGCTAGGCTTTCCCCTTCCAGATGATACACTGCCAGCATAGGAAATCGAGAGATAGCCCTCAATAAATAGCTCTAAATATGGCATTGAAATTGCAAGTTGGGTTTTTTTTGTTGCACACAGTGATGAGTCTGTTTCCTGTATCTGTCTGTCATTGTCGTGCAGACCCAAGACATAAGTTGAGGTAAACGGAAAAAAGATGTTTTCTGATGTTTTTTTTTTTTAAAACTTAACTTTGGCCTTAGTTTTTCCCATTTAAAAAGTCAGAGAAAGGTTTTTCTCATTTAAAAAGGCAGAGAAAGGGTGCTGGCTTTTATAAAACACATCACTTTTTCTGATCCCTTCCAAAGCAGCAATATGCAGATGGGACTTGAGCTGGCTCCTCCTAATTTGGTAAGTTTAACTGATGATGCTATGCTTAGAGGACCCAAGTTATGTAACACCAAGACACACCTTCCAGAGCTCTGGCTGAATACACCTTTGGGAGTTTTTGGGAGCTCAGATGTCAAAACATGGAGAAAAGAAGTAAACAGAAGTGTGGAGAAGACTACGTGTTTCCTATGATGCCCATTTCTTTAAGTGCAAGGTCCCTCCTCCTACCATTCGTAATTATGTACTGTCATTACTGTGTATTGCATTAAATTAGCAATAGATGAAACCACATTTCATACTGATACAGATTTTCCATTTAATGACTGGGCATCTGCATTCATCTGAAGGCCCAAGGTCTTAACGTCTTCTATACTTCAAGCCTTGGGTTTGCTGAAACAGCTCTGTAGCTGCCCTCAGACTTAATTTACAGAACAAAAGAAAAGATAAGGCTTTTCAGTGGGCTCTGTCTTGTAGTAGTGTGCAGATGCATGTGAAATGGCTTGGTGGTTTCTGTGTGCTCACCCGTAACTTCCTTGTTAGCAAGTTTCAAAGTGTAATTACACATGATAAAATGTCTGCTGTGCAGACATAAGTAGGACTTTATTGACAAAGGTTGGGCAGTGGCTGTGCATTGCTCTTTTCAACCTTGGATCTATTCCTTTGGTGTCATTGGTGTAATTAAGTAGGGAAATATACACCAATGAGCTGCCGCCATGTATCAACACTCATTGTCCATTTTATCAGCCTCACTGCCCATATAGCTGCAATTTGGAGTTTACAGTTACAGACCGTAGTTTATAAGATTCTCTGCTTCTTTTGTTAGCCCCCTTTACCATGTTCATCAGTGATCAGGAGCCCCACAGGACCAGTATTATTTGGGTTGTGGATCATTCTCAGCACAGCGGTGGCACTGACATGCTATTGTCACACACAGCAGTGCTGCTGCAGACACATCAGTGTCACTACTGGACTGAGAATAGTCCACAACCAAGAATATCCAGCCATATATACAGTATCTGAGCATGTTAGCATAACTCCCATAAAACAACATTTGCCCAGTGCTTCAGAGCATATTAAAATCCAATACAATTAAAATCCTTCTAAATTGATAGAAAATATAATTTCTCAAAATGTTTCAGTGGTACACGAGGGTCCCTGTAGTGACATTTAAGAAAAGAAAACAGAACAAAATGTTCCAGTTAGAAGCTATATGTTAGCAAAAATGACTATTTTTAGTTCTTTTAAGAACCATATATGAAAGTTTCACCATCATAGCGGAGAACCATTTAAGCATTCAAATAGTTCTTTGACTCATAGTTTTATATATATAATGCCTTACTAAGGAACCCCTTTTAAGGGTGTATGTAATACATGAGTACTAGTACTTAGGATGAATGGACTATATTATGTTTATTAATGTTAACTTTAATATCACCTTAGACGGTGATATATTCAGAAAAGATAATATTGAATTTGTTCACTATTTTAATGATATTAAATTATATACTCCACTACTGTGTGCACTAAATACACAGAAAATGTCTGAAGTTACACAAAGTGTTTGTGTAGAGACAAGTAAGCAAACATGTTTTCTTGAATTGAGTAGTATAATAATATTAGCATTAGCTGCCTGACAAATTAAGTGAACAATTTTCCAAAGATGTCATAGCATCAGCCAGAAGTTGTGTTTCTGTTGTTTTGGTAACATGACTTAACACATTTATTTTCTTATTTATATACATTGATCAGCCATAAAAAAAACCCTGCTTAATATTGTGTGGGTCCCCCACATGCTGCCAGAACAGCTCTGACCAGGTAAGGCATGGACCCCACAAGAAGGTGTGCTGTGGGATCTGGCATCAAGACGTTAGTAGCAGATTCTTTAAGTCCTATAAGTTGTGAGATCTGGCCTCCATGGATCAGACTAGTTTGTCCAGCACATCCCATAGATGCTCAGTTGGCTTGAGATCTGGGGAATTTGGGGAACTCTTCCCATAGTGCATCCTGGTGCCGCCTCTTCCCTAGGTAAGTGATCTGCACAAATCCGGCCCTCGACATGATGTAAAGGCAAATGTGATTCATCAGACCAGGCCGCCTTCCATTGCTCTGTGGTGCATTTCTGATGCTCCCGTACCCATTGTAGGCACATTTGCCGGTGCACAGATGGGCTAGCCTTCGCTTTCCATGTACTTGAGTGAGCCTTGGATACCCATGAACCTGTCACCGGTTCACTGGTTGTCTTTCTTTGGACCACTTTTGGTAGGTACTGACCACTGCATACCAGGAACACCCCAGAAGACCTGCCTCCATCACAGTTTTGACCTTAGTGTCAAAGTCACTCAGATCCTTATGCTTTCCTGTTTTTTCTGCTTCCAACATATCTACCGTAGGAACTGTTTACTTACTGCAGAATACATCCCACCCCTTCACATGTGCCATTGTAATAAGATATAATCAGTTGTCAGAACCTTTAATGTTGTGGCTGTTTGGGACCAAAATTCTGACATCAGTAATGAAAATGAGAAAACGCTTCTGTTTTGCATTTTTCTCAAATTTAATATACAGTTTTTCATTCAAAATCAGCATAAAATTTGTAAAATGAACATGAATTTCAGTATTAGTTTGTATACAGCACTACTGAAAAGCAAGCAGGCATAGTTATGAAACTGAGCATGTTAATTCCTTGGCACAGAAGGTCAAATTTCCTTGATTCCTATCCGTTCCATTGAAGCAGTCGATCTATAAACAATCTCTAAATCACTTCTCAGGAAGGTAGATAAGGCAAAACACTTGGCATGGCTTAAGATGTACAAAAAATTCACAGTAAATGACTGGACTACTGACAGTTTGATTCAAATTTGAAATTTATGACGATAACAAGAAAGAGATTGATACACCTGTGTATAAAACCAGCAGTATTCAGGGTAGTGAGAATATTAAAGTCTCGGGGGGTTTTGCCTATACACTCTGCCAAAGGAGAGGTACCACGTCATTTTTGAGACATGTGCTATTTCCTTTGGTTTGGATCTTTGAGGAAAAGGGTTCATAATGCAGCAGCTTTCATAATGACCCAAAACACACCTCAAAATATCGCAGCAACAAAGACCAAATGAAGATCAAAGAGTGCTGACTGTCATGGACATTCACTTATTGTCACATGACCAAAACCACATCAAGCAATTATGGATGCACTTGAAGACAGAGAAAGCTAAGCATTCAGTGCTCTTTGGAATATTTTTACGATCATGCTGAGATAACATGGATCGTCAAATTTTGCACAGATTTGGAGTCCATGCCCTGCCATTACAGCTGTGCAATATATCATCTGTTAATTGTTATCACTTTTTGCTCTCCACCTGGAATATGTAAATGAGCCTCTGACCAGTCACAGCGTTCTTTCACAGGGTAACCAGTTACAGCTCTGGGTAATTTACTGGGTGTTCTGATGAATCGAGGTTTTCTTGTAATCCAACAAAAGTCCAGAAAACCATTAAAGACACTGACTGGCCGAGGTGTTTTTAAAGGACCCAAATTTTACATTTTCTTCTATTTCATTTTTCCAGGGAATTTGTGTGGGCTTGTGAACCAAAAATGTAATTCATAACTCATCATAATTCATTCCTACATGACCATCTTTCAATCCTTGTTTATCCCTTAGAGTTAAACAGGCTGTTATCTTTTTAAAGTCACAGCAACAAAAACAGCCTGCAACAGCAACATGGCGACTGAAACTTTTCTCAGAACTTCAGCATGAATGGGCATAACTAAACTGCTGTAGGCTGAATACAGAAATATATGTCAATGTGTTGGTTTTGTGACATCACAAAAACTATTATTTAAAAATGGGCCATTTTGCAGTTTAGTTTCTGTATATGGACTGAATATATGGGCAAAGGAATGCACATTTTGAAACTTCAACAGTATTTACATACGTCAAGCCTTTTTAATGACAAAAAATAGATGATATTGTATTGGGCCTTTAATAAATTGAAAGGCATCTTGTATATGTAGCAGTATAATCACAACACTAATGTTCTGTCCATATCATGCAGTCCTACATGCCATGCATGTCCAACCCTTAAAAATTCTGAAATGTATGTTTTTCCCCCAAAGATTCAATTTTACACCCAACCTATGCTGAGTTGTATTGAAAAACATTGCATTAAATTTGACAACAATTAAAAAAACATTTTCATTAGTGGTCTCAGAATATTTGGTCCCCACCGTGTGTGTATATATACACTGATCACCCACAACATTAAGTAAATAAGAGTATATTTCATTACAGTGGCACCTGTAAAAGGGTGGAATGTATTAAGCAGTGAGTTCTTGAAATTGTTGTGCTGGAAGCAGGAAAAATAGGCAGGCGTATCTGGATTTGAGCGATTAAAACAGTGGTCAAATTGTGATGACAGTATGACTTGTTCAGAGCATCTCCAGAACAGCACATTTTGTGAGTGTTTCTGGTATGCAGTGGTTAGTACCTACCAAAGAAAGACAAAGAAGGACAACCTATGATCTGGCGATCTGAAGTCATGGGTGTCTAATGTTCTCCAATGCATATTAGGAGCGAAGGCTAGCCCATCATATTTGATCCCACAAAATAGCTACTAGAGCACAGTTCAAAAAGGTTTACAGCCTATAATAGAAAAGTGTCAGAACTCGCAGTGCATCACAGCTTTCTGTGTATGGGACTGCGTAGCCGCAGACAGGTCAGAATGCCCATGCTGACTGCTGTCCAACACTGAAAGCACCTATAATGGCATGTGAGCATTAGAACTGAACCACAGAGCAATAGCAGAAAATGGCCTGGTCAGATGAATCATGTTTTCTTTAACATCATGTGAATGGGCAGGTCCGGGTGTGTCACCTGGTGAAGAGACGGCACCAGAATGTACTGTGGGAATAAGGCAAGTCAGCAGAGGCAGTGTGATGCTCTAGGCAATGTTCTGCTGGGAAACCTTGGGTCTTTGAGTGGATTTTAACTTGACACATACCACCTACCTAAACACTGTTGCAGGTCAAGTAAACCATTCAGGGCAACAGTATTCCCTGATGGCAGTGGCTTCTTTTAGCAGGGTGATGCGCCCTGCCACACTGCAAAAATTGTATGGGACTGTAATGAGATACTCATTGTTATATACTTCACCGGACAGTGGTTTTAATTTTGTGGTTGATGGGTGTTTATTGACTGTGGGGTGATGCAGTATTTGAATATTTGTATGTATATTTTTGTTGGCTGAAATTGGCGAATTGGGAAATTGTCTGATTTTCAGAGCAATGAGTTGTGGCCATTGTTTTTTGTTCAGTGAGGCTAAGCAGTTTAAACAGTTCCTCTGAAAAATGTCAGTGTCTTAGCATCAGAAACGTTGCTTCAAGAGTCTAGATAGATTACCAGTCTGGCTGCATTATGCCAGTCATTATGATTTCCCTTTCTCTGTGGTGACCTCTAGGATGGAGAACCTGGAGGGCCGCACAGTTTTGTAGTTTCTGTACTTAAAACATGACTACTAAACCTGCCAATTTACATCTGAGCTGAATCAGGTGTTTGAGCATCTAAATCACAAAACTGCTGGTTAGTGGTCCCCTAGTTGTTCAGGCCTGCTCTATATTTGCAATATAAAACAAATGTCCCAAGCAATGCAGTTTTTAAACATATTTAATATATAAGAATGAACTTGTCTGCAGCCCATGGTCATCAAAATTTGTTACATACTTTTATACGTTCACTTTCAAGGAAAGAACTGTGCAACATATAGCTCATACTCCGTAACTAAAGTCATAACTGGATTTAGATAGCAGGCCTGACGGTCTTAGAAGCTGGTCTATGCCAGATAAACATATAATGCCTAATAGAGTTACTCTTGTGCGGACGTATCTCTGTAGTTACACAACTTCCCTGTGTAAAGGTGAGGTGAGGTCTTTACCACAAAACAGACTGTAGTGTGAAGGAAAATAAACCTTTACTGTTAATTGTCAAATTGAATCTTTGTGTGCTTTCCAGAGATGGGGAACACATAGTTTAGACAGCATGCAGAGGCCTTTTGATTGCACATAAATGTCAAAGGTGATCTCTTACATAATGCTGAAGAGAATTCAGACACTGCAATCCATTTTTCCATCTTGATTATAGCAATTCAGGCTACAAAAAACTCACTTTAATGGTTGAGCATTTGCCACAGTCAAGGCCTAACAGACACACACACACACACACACACACACACACACACACA